>VDFB02390915.1:0-82006 GCA_007258455.2 Sequoia sempervirens | reverse complement strand
TTGTCATGCCTTCCATCTAATATTTTCCATAATGTTTATGTTATATTCTTTCCAATATGCATTGTATCAAACAAATGCACAATTTGTAGTTTCTCATAGTAGGGCAACCTACTAAATTATATGGGATAACTTTTCATTCCCTATGGAAGTTGACCATTAATGCCTTAACGACCTTGATGAAGCATATACGTTAAACAAATTAACAATGACAATCATTGTCAATTACAACATGAGCAAACAAAACACAATATAAAAATATAAATTCCAAACATATCATATATGATAGATAAACAATTTGATCTGATGTATAACCTTGACTATTATTTCTATTATATTCCAACTTCCATAGGCTAGGTGTCATTCTTCGTGGTTTTGATGTAGTCTCTTCTTTCCCATTGAAAAGATGTTTTCAGTAGCTTGATACTTATGATTTTTGTGGAGGAAGTGTCTATACTCATCAAACACCTGCTTTCCTAAACTTGTCGAACAACAAGATTTCACCTTTGGACCACAAATTGGACATGCAAATTTTTCCTTTGTTTGAAGACCTGCAAGATCATATATAATTGGATTAAATATGTCAATTTTTATAATTGTATATAATGAATAGATTATTTAAAAAACATGCATGATATCTACTTCATAAAATTAAATATCATTAAAGTGCAATTGAACGTTATAACATACCACAAAAATGTGTTAGCCCTGGGGCATCATGAATTGTCCATACAAGCATTGCGTGGAATTGAAATTGTCTTTGTCCTATTGGTTTAGAGACATCATACAAGTGACGCCATTCCATAACTTTAGTAACTCGTCGATAAGAGGCTCAATATATACATTCATATCTTTAACTTGGTACTTACCTAGTTGAATGACCATAAACATTATATAATTATTATAACCATTTTATTGCAATATATATAAATTAATGTACATGACTATTAAATGAAAAAAATACAAGTCATTATGCAACAAATAAGACAAATGAGATGCTACTATGTTAAAGAAAATTGATGTAAACAATACCTGGAACAATCATTTCCAACATTATGTGCTCCCTCTTTATTGACATCCATGGAGGAATGTTACTTTTGATAACAAAAATAGGCCACACCGAGTAAATAGATCTCAGCTCTCCAAATGGATTGACACTGTTTGCTGCCAATGAAAGCCTGAGATTATGAGGTTCTTCTTTAATGTGTGGCCATTTTTCCTCCATGTCCTTAAATGCAGAACCATCCACAGGCATTCGAAGAATGTCATCTCCACTTCTATTCCATGCATGGTAATCCATAAATTACGCTAAGCTTTCGCACCTAAATAATCGTTGCATATGTGGAATAATGGGAATGTAACGAAGAACCTTGCAAGGCATCTTTTTTGTTAGTTGATCTGTTTGATATCTACTGATATGACATTTCGGGCATTCTATTACAAATTCATTTTTTTATGATATATAATATGATCATTGGGACATGCATCTATTGCTTGATACTTCATTCCAATATCTTTCATAATGGCAGATAAATCTCAGTATGAGCGAGGTAAAATATTTGATGGGGTAACAAAAATTCACCAATCAATCTACAATTTTTTTTTGTTAATATAAAGAATATTAATGGTACATATTTCATCCTTTATTTACTAATGATGAACTAACAACAATTAAAATAGATGAAAAAAGATGGCATATATGACATACCTTAACATTCATGACATTGCTATGTTGGGTAAACCATTCATAACCTTCAAGTTCACCAACAACAATATAGCAGAGAGAAGAGTTGTTTCAGAGCCTTCATAAAGGGGCTCATTTGTCTTCTCAAGTACAGGTAAATCAAGAACATCATCAAAGTCATCTCGATCATCATGATCAGCGGCGCCACTAAATGTGTCATGGATCAATGTATTTGTACCATCATCTTCAACTATGTTTTCTGGCACATGATCATCTTCTTCATAGGATCATTAACTTCATCTTCAATATTCACAACTCCATGTTCCTCCACTTGCAAAACCACATTCTCTAGGGTGTGATAATCCATATCTTGTGCCCTATGGCACCCCACCTTTATAATAATGATCGACACAAATAAACCATGATCATGATCAAGTGATTTTTTATATATATAAAAATGTTAAAATGATATAAACATTTACAAATTCAATCAATATAAATACATATAATGAACAACTTACCAATGGACGATAATCATGCCCCCCTTCAACGTGACCATGCTGCCTACAATGTTTCTCAGCTATTGTGATTAAAAGTCTTCTCGTCTTTAAGCCCTTGCAATTATTGCAAGGACAATAACATTTCCCATCACCCTTTCTTTTCAATCCATCCCACATTCTAGCAATTGTCTGTTCTTTTTTTTTTTGCACTAATATTATCTGACATGATTTTTCTTTACCAAGCTTGAATATTTAGATCTTAAAAAAGTATCAAACTCAAACTCTAATAATTTTTAATCATAGATAGGTAACAAAATCTAATAATTTTGATATTTTGTACCCAAAAAAATTGGCATGCAACCACCCCTACAAAAGAGAAGATAGTCTGAAGTTAATGAACCCAAAAAACACTTTAAAATGCTAATTCCAGAACTTATTAAATTCTGATTTTACTATGATTTCCAACCGTTAGACTCCTAAAATCCGAATATTGAACTTGCACAACAAAATCTGGAAATGAAATTCTAAAAATGCACAAGTCTAAAAATGAAATCTGATGAGATATTGCTTTAAAATACGATTTTCAAACTTGGAAGTACAAATCTAACTTCACAAATGAATTCTGGAAAAAGACAATGACTACCCTCAACCTGGCGATATTTTCTTGAATTTTTTCTGATTTTTCCGAAGAAAATCATCCTTAGTTCTCCACAGACTGTTGCAAGTAGATAAAATTCATAAGTATAGCAAAACACTGTCGCAATAAATAGGCGAAATCGCTTTTATTCATGTCGGCCATAATTTGATTTTTTTTTAATTTTCCATGTTCATCGAAATTTTGATGAAACCAAGTTCGTCGAAATTTTGAAGAATGTCGGGGATAAAAGTTTAAAAAATTGAAAATTACACATTAAATATAACAAGTACCCGACACTACATCAAATTATACATCTTTCATCAGAAATTTTTGTTGGATTTTGCAGTCAAATGAGCTAGTGGAATATGTTGTAAATGGCGACTATGCAATAATAAGAAGAAGATGAAGAAGAAGAAAAAGAAGAAAAAGAAAAAGAACAAGAACAAGAACAAGAACAAGAAGGAGAAAGAGAAGAAGAAATAGGAAGAGGAGGAGAAGAAGAATGAGATGAAGAAGAGGAAATATAAGGAGTAAATCTAGTGAGATCTTTCCATGCAATATCACTATTTGGAGAAATTTAAAAAGTATCAAGTCCTAAAGCTAATTTTGGCCAGTCCATTCAATCAATGCTAGGGTATCATATACCACCCTTTTAATCTTGATAAAGGTACACAAAAGGATAGATAAATAGAATAAAATTTTAAACAACAATATTTAACCAATATTATCAAGAAGAACAAGGAAAATATCCAAGAAAAACGACAATGACAAGTGGATCAATGAAATTTTTTCACATAGATAACTCTACCTATGCTAGATGCAAATGGAAGATCAATATTGGAGCCCAATTTCTCAAAAAACTCATAATGAAGATAAAGAATGAGACAACCATAAAGTAAATCATGAAATGGAAGTATTTACCAATCAAAGTTATCACATAGGAAGATGAATATTTTATGGAGTATTTACAATTGATGTGTTGAGGAAAATACTTTTGTAAAGGGGAGGGATGTTATACTCCTAACCATATAATGTGTACTTGGTTATCAGTAGTCAAATTATGGCTACCTTAACTTTTACATAAGTTATATAATCATTATTATAATCATATATTGGTAGTTAGGTTATCATAGGGGTTATAATTAAGTATATAAGTTGGCCTAGTTGAAATCCATGGCATAACTAGGTATATATAAGAGCTAGTGGATAGTTACTATCCACATGTTGATTATTGTGTTCTTATTAAACACTATTGAAGGTACCCTGCTTTAAGTGGATCAGGAGGTTTCCCCCTCAAAGTGGCATACTATTATAAAGTTTTGGAAGCATATTTCATATTTTATTCTTCTATTGTGCAATTTGTTTCATTACAAAGCATAAAATCATCCACATCATTGAATAAAATTTTAATATGATCCTCATTGAATTATCATTATCATTAATATTTAGAAAAGAGAATAGGGATAGGAATGAAGGACTAACAACCTCATGAACAAGGTAAAATATGTGCAACATCTACATCACTATACTCCTCAAGGGAAGATGAAGCAAAAAATGTATGAGGAACATAATCCATAGATGTAAAAGAAAACATTTCATGAGGTTCATTAGGTACAACATCACATGAATTAAGAACCTTAGATGTATTAAATTAATATAAGGTTGGAGTAGTAACTTGATCACTATTATAGTCCATAATAGATATTTCATTATAAAGTGTAGTGACATAGAAATAAATCTTGGTAAAGAAGGGGGATATTCACCCATCATAAATATCTAGCAATGGATATGCATAATGGAGTGTGAGATGGGTAAAGATTGTAGAGGTAGCAAACAAGTAAATCCCAAACCCTAATTAAGATAAACCAATAAAGAAAATGGGATTGGAGCCAATCTCTAATTATATCTAATATACAATAAATGTAATATGAAAAATATATCTAAACATATTAATAAAAGAGGGATAAGCTCTAGGTCAAAACCCTAGGTCATGTAGGTGTTGAATTCACAAGACAACTAAGAGGGGGAGTGAAATATTTGTACATTAAAACATCAAAACCCTCATAAACATTCAGATCCACATCAAATTTATTAACTCTTAATCTGTTAAGAATGATTAAGCATGAAAGAAAATAACAAAAAATAAAATACATCAACATCATGCATAATAGAACATTGGATTTATGTGGAAAACCCAAGAAGGTAAAAACCAAAGTTGAGGATTAGCTCACCATATAAATTTATTGCAACACTGAATACAATAGGCTCATTTCCAAGAAGAAAGAAGGGCTCACTACAAAATTACAAAAAATAAAAATAAAAATTTACAGTGAGAAATCCATCTCAATGCAACGAAAAAAGTCCACCATAGCATCACCAAAAAATTCACAGTCCTTCTAAATATTGTAGACACCTTCTGATCACTGCTTCATGTAATCTAACTCATTAAATCTCACACTACACTTCACAAATTTGTACTTCACAACTCTGCAATTCACATCATACACACTTCACATCAACCTCCATCAACACAACACTTATTTATACCTTCTTCAACCTTGAAAGCATTCTCCAAGGTCAGCTATGCACCTCAACCATGCAAATTTGAATTAGGTCGGTACCAATAAATTCCCGCAATGGAAAGGAATGAAGGTGGACCACATCACACCTTAACTAGGACCTAAATACATTCAAACATTCCATGCCACACTTCCACAATCACTAAAGAAAATCCACAATTAGTGTAAACACCCAAGGTCAGTCAAACCTATGTAAACACCATTAACATTTAAGTACATGCTTCCTCTGATCTAAAGATGAATCATGGACCACAAAAAAAATTCAAACACAATCTAGAATATTCCACAAATACCCTAAAATCCAATAAATTCCTTTGCAACAACTAACACTTGAAGAATGCACACTCCCAGTACACTCAGACAATCTTCCATACACTGTAACTGAAGAAATCAACTTTCAAAGCACCAAACCATGAAAAAATTTGACTGAAGGTAGATATGATCATTATCGGAAAAATTCCAAAACTGTAATACTAGAATCCAAACTACGGAGAAATGTGGAGAAAAACTATTTCTCCCAAACACCACTACAACATACAATTCATAAATTGGTAAACAAAACTCTCTCTGCACAATGATCCAAACCAAGTAATTCTAGATATAGAACCTCTGAACACTAGAAGAAATATGAAGCAAAAATATAAAACCACTCTGTAAACTAGGACACCTACACAACACATTGTTTCCTCTTTTATTCAAAATTTCTCAAAAGCACTGAAAACCAAGCACCATAAACACATTCTCATCATCTTCACCACTTCCTCATCATCACCAAACCAAATGTAACTCAACTATACATCTATAGAATCTTATCAAAGCAACACTAGAGGTTGACACTAGTAACACTTACTAATGATAGCACAATGCAACTAATCAAAGCATCGCCGATTGACATTAATGACAACAAAAACATAAGCTTGTTCACATCAATGAGAACACCAACTACCTTGCAACAATATACCACTTTGTCATTGATGGAAACAAATGATGTGAAAAACCATCAACAATAAGAAACAACTTTGATCACCAACATACCACTCCATATCAACTTTCTCTTTCTCTCTCTCTCTCAACTGCACTATTATATCCCCCTTTCTCAACTGATCCTTTTTCACATTGATTTATCTCCCCCTTTAACATCAATTGCAAAGGGAAACACATTTGCATCTCTTTCCCCCTTCGACATCAAACATACATACTTTCTCTCTTTATTGCTCTGCATGCTCCCCCTTAGGAGCACAAAACAAACTGTCTCAACCATCAATCACTACACATATCCTTTAACACATATGACAAAGGAAAACACCAAATTACACCAATAATTACTCCCCTTGAATGCAATAACCAACAAAGCCACTACCTACTCCCCCTGAGAGGTAGCCTCCAACATCAATCCAGGACAAAGAATGAATCTTGAAATCCACTAGACTAATTCATATCCTTATGCATCTAGTTCAAAGAAGAAGAGGTAATAACCCCTAACTTCTCTCAAAGATACTCAAAAGTATCCTTAGGAAGAGCCTTAGTTAATATATCAACAACCCGATCCTTTGTAGGTACATACTCAAGCTTTACTTCATTCTTTGCAACATTTTCTATCAAAAAGTGATACTAGATTGAGATATGCTTTGTCCTTGAGTGCATCACTAGATTCTTTGAAATGTTAATAACACTTGTATTGTCATAGAAGATAGAAATTGGTTCAACATATACTAGCTTAATATTCATTAAGGTTTACCTCATCCACAACACCCGTGTGTAGCAAGATGTTGCTACAATGTATTCTACCTCTATAGTAGATAAAGACATTGAGTCTTGCTTCTTGCTTAGCCAAGATACCAATCTAAATCCAAGAAATAATGCACCACCACTTGTACTTTTCCTTTCATCCATACAACCTACCTAATTAGCATCTGTATAAGCACTTAGAGAAAAATCAATATCCTTTGGATACCACAAGCCATGTTCTAGAGTGCCCTTCAAGTATCTAAATATCCTCTTCACTGTTGTAACATGTGACTCTAGGATCTTCTTTAAATATAGCCACAAGAAAAACTACATGCATGATATTCAATCTAGTAGCAATTAGATATAGAATTCCTCCAATGATAGATCTATACTTGTTCTGATCAACCTTATGAGATTCATCATTCCTACTTAGCTTGCAACAAGTAACCATAGGTGTACATACAGGTTTAGAATCCTCCATTCCAAACTTCTTCAAAATTTCTTTAACATACTTTGATTGTGAAATTAACATACCTTTTTCTGTCTGATTGATTTAAAGCCCAAGGAAGAAATTCATCTCCCCAAACATAGACATCTCAAACTCTTTTTGCATCTCTTCTACAAATTTCTTGCACACAGCTTCATTTCCTCCAAAGATTATGTCATCAACATACACAACCACAATCAATATTTGATCCTTTTAAAATTTGAAATAAAGATTGTAACTATACGTGGTACCTTTACTAAATCCTTGTTGTATCAAGTTCCTATCCAACCTTGCATACCAAGCTCTAGGAGCTTGCTTCAATCCATATAATATTATCTTCAATTTTTAGACCACATCTAGTTTGTCTGATAATTGAAATCCTTCTGGTTGTTTAATGTATACTTCTTCTTCTTCCAATTCACCATTCAAGAAAGCATACTTCACATCCATTTGATATACTTTGAAATAATTATATGCTACAAAAGCCAAAAACATCTTAGCTTTCATTCTTTCCACCAGAGTAAATGTCTCTTCAAAATCTTTCCTTCTACTTGTGAGTAGCCCTTACACACAAGCCTTGTCCTGTTTCTTACCACTTCTCCACTCGTTTAGTTTGTTCCAAAATACCCACTTAGTTCCAATTACATTCTTTTTTGTTGGTCTTGGGAATAGTTCCCAAGTCTGATTCTTCTCAATTCGTATTAGTTCCTCTTCCATAGCCTTGATCTAATACTAATCCTTGCATGCTTCAATCACTATTTTAGGTTTAACTTTAGAGAGTAAACATAGTTTTACCTGTTCTTCAGTCATAGAAACTTTTCTTCTTATTAACACACCCTTTCTTTTGTCACCAATGATATGATCCTCATAATGATTCTTTTACACATACTTGGGAGTCTTAGGAATCCTTTCCAGACCTTCTTCCTCTTCAATCCAAACTTCTTTTTCCTTACCTTCATCACTATCATTTTCTCTACAAGAGGACTCATCTGATTCATATCCATCTATCACCATAGAATTATTCTATAATTATTCACCCACTTTGAAACTTACACTCTCAACAATCTTCTTTAGCCTCTTGTTGTAGCTCCAGTAGGCTTTGCTTCTTGTAGAATATCCAAGGAAGATACTAGGAAACCTTCCATCCTTTCCTTCTGGAATCCATAGTCTGATCCATCAAACAAGGGAGCATCCCTCTTGTGTTCCATCCCAGATCTACCTCAAGCAGTTAAGCTTTCTTCCAAGGAACCTTTCTTTGATACCAATTGTTGAATGCACAAGACAATTGAGGGGGGGTGAATCAGTTGTACATTAAAACATCAAAACCCTCATAAACATTTAGATCCACATCAACTTTATTAACCCTTAATTTGTTAGAATGATTCAAAGCATGAAAGAAAATAACAAAAAATAACACATCAACACCATGCACAATAGAACACCAAATTTACATGGAAAACACAAGAAGGTAAAAACCATGGTGAGGATTAGCTCACAATATAAATTAATTGCAACACCGAATACAATAGGCTCACTGTTGGAGGATTTACTGCCTAGAAGAAAGAAGGGCTCACTACCAAATTACAAAAAAGAAGAAAGAAAATTTTATAGTGAGAAATCCATCTCAATGCAATAGAAAAGTCCACCACAACATCACCAACACATTTTCAATCCTTCTGAAGATTGTAGAAACCTTTTGCTCACTACTTCTAGTACTCTAACTCATTAAAGCTCACATTGCACTTCCCAAATTCATACTTCACGACTCTACAATTCACATCATAAGCACTTCACACTCAACCTCCATCAACACAACACTTATTTATACCTTCTTCAACCTTGAAAACATTCTCTAAGGTTGGCTATGCACCTCAACTATGCAAATCTAAATTAGTTCGGCACCAAGACATTCCCGTGGTGGAAAGAAATGAAGGAAAACCACATCACACCTTAACTCAAACCTAAATACATTCATACATGCCATGCAATGCTTCCACAATCACCAAAGCAAATCTGAAATTAGTATAAATGCCCAAGGTCGATCAAGCCTATGTAAACACCATAACATTTAAGTACACACCCCCTTTGATCCAAAGGTGACTCGTGGACCACACATAAAATTCAAACACAATCTAGAGTATTCCACAAACATATTGAAATCTAACAAATTCCTTTGCAACAACTAACACTTGAAGAATGTGCACACCCAATACACTTAGACAACCTTCCATACATTTTAACTCAAGAAATCAACTTTCGAAGCACCAAACCATGAAAAAAATTGACTGAAGGTATACATGATCATTATCAACACACTTCCAAAACTGTAAGACTAGAATCCAAATTGTGAAGAAATGTGGAGCAAATCCATTTCTCTCAGACACCACTACAACATATAGTTCACACATTGGTGAACACAAATCTCTCTGCACAATGATCCAAACTAGGAAATTCTAGATATAAAACCTCTGAACACCTCTGACCAACATATCTGAACCACATAAGCAAATCTTCAACACAAAAGAAATGTGAAGCAAAACCAAAACACCACTCTGTGAACTAGGACACCTCTACAGTTGACACATTGTTTCCTCTTTTATTCAAATTTTCTCAAAAGAACTTGGAAACCAAGCACCATAAACACATTCTCATCATTTTCACCACTTCCTCATCATCACTGAACAACTACAACTCAACTATACATCCATATAAGCTTATCAAAGCAACACTAGAGGTTGACACTAGTAATACTTACTAATGACAACATAATGCAACTAATCAAAGCATCACTAGTTGACATTAATGACAACACAAACATAAGCTTGTTGACATCAATGACAACACCAACTACTCATACTTGCAACAGTAGGATGTCGAGTATAATAGAAAATGTAAAGGAAAATAATGTCTTTCAATAAAATAACTTAGGGTTCAAATGAGTAAACAATTATAATAGCGTAGGATTTAGAGATGGGACTGATTATGTAATTTAAATTTCGACAATTAGTACATAAATGAATTGAAATAAATAAAAGTACTTAGCTCAAAACCTCATGTAGATTTTGACTATGCAAGGTATCACAAATTAGTTCACTAATGCATCAAAAAGCCTATTAAATGATTGATGTAGAAATAAAAAATTGAATGCACACCTATCTAGTTGACTTCCACAAATACAAATGTAGTGTTCATGAGTGCAAAATTGTGTCTATGCATTGAGTTGAGCTCAAGGTTGTGAATCTAAATTTCTTTGATTTGGACTTCTAAAACCTACTCACCTCTATGCTAGTGACTTGTAATAGCTGAGTGGTCATGTTTAGAAACACTATCGAGGAATTGTCTAAACAAGGAGATTATCCCTTGGTTAATACCTTAGGTAGGCCAATTGTAGTCAATAAATAAATATCAAAGACAACATGCTAACCTAAAATATGCCTAATACACACTAAAAAATGATCTAATGCTAATGCTTTAGTTATAATTTCTATAAATTTATATTTTTAAGTGACATGCAGATGAACTAGGTGTATCCTTACATATAATCTCTAGCACATAATTCCAAATAATTTGTTCTTTAATTCTCATAACGGATAAGGGAGAAAACCCTAAACTTAATTTTAAAAATATAAATTTAAAATTTCAAAATGTAAATTCATACACACAAAACTAGCCTAAGTCAATTCTACACCCATAGATTTAAACAAACATAATGAATACTAAATTTTAAAAAAAGAACAAAATGAAATTAATTGTCTAACTTCTATATAAAAATATTACTTACACAAAACTCAATACATTAAAAAACAATTTTATCAATAGTGAACCCACGATATAAGGAAAAAGGGAATGGGAATGCGTTTTCAACATCAGAAATATATGTATCTAAAATGTTTTTCTTATGCCATCACTTAATTTTTATAATCCTAATCTCATTTCCATCTTCCAATAAAAAAAATAAAATAATCAATCTAGAAAAGGTCGCTCTAATTAAGTATTGGGCAAGCACAACTTATATAATAATATATTGTATTTTCCTTCCACCTTACAAAAGATTATCATAGTTTAATAATTGAGGATACGATTCTTTGCCATTAGTGAAGCATTTCATGAGTGCTTTCGTGTATTAAACTTTATTCTATGCAAGATATTTAGATGATGCCTTCACACGGCAAAGGCAAGCATAAAAAAAGAGTCCTTATCTTTTCCAACTTATTTGTAACCTAAGAGCATCTTGTCTCACGGGACAACAAAAAGTATAATACAAATCCATTTTATATTTTTTAGAACCTTCCAATTAAAAGCATAGGTTAATGGATTAAATAAAGTATTTCACCCATTTGCAAGAAAAAAACACAAGTCGCATATATATTCTATGTATATTTATTTTAAAATGTTGGGAAATATAAATAAAAGTATGGTTATATATATATATATGAAAGAATAATCTAATATATTGTATATATTGATAAATGTCACTATCTTGTATAAAGATGAGGTTCATTCATCTAGAATTTATGTCTTTACATACACACATTCTCACACATTTGTCCCTCTCCTTATCCATTTTTTCTCATAGTAACATGTACCATTCATTTATTACACATTTCCATGTATTTATCTTTGGACATTTCATTCCCACCTTGTTTCTGATCGCTTTTTTTTTTTTTTGTCATGATGGCTAAAAATAGCTATTCACTATTTTGATCATAATTTAAGATTGCAACTTATTATATGCATCAAAATAATTATGATAAGATTTAAGCTAGTTGCTCTCATAATTTGATGGGTCAAGTTCATGCTCATGGAATAGACCATATACACATGGATTTGATCTTTGACATTTTATAATTCATATTCAAAACTTGGTCAACTCTTTTCACATTCCTTTCTTTCACATATTTGCATGGTTTATTGCTATATACTTATATTTAAAGGTATTCAATTGTATTAATTTGGTGATCCAAGTATTTATTTAAATATCATTTACATTTAGTAAAAGAAATATTTCACTAGGTGCAATAAAATGAATCTAGATCTACATAATCATCCTAGGAGCATATGCATTATTGAAAAATGTTGTCTTCGATAATTTATCCATGTTTTATGGGGGATGATCAAGAAAAATGTGTCCCTTTGTGACATTAGTGACAATCATCCAAAGATATTTTAAAATATTGCAAGTTAGTCAATATTATAAAAGGTAGAAGTAGGGGTGAATTAGACACAACATAAAATAGAGTTGTATAAATTACTAGATCATTTCTACATGCAAAGGACATTTTTTGGAGTGTGGAATCAATCCTAACCCGTTGACTTGACCTTCCATAAAGAAGAACTTTATTTTGATTTAGAAGTAAAATATAAAATGAGATGTTTCATTTTAAATCTTGATACATCACAAATTCTAGTATCTTCATACAAATAATTCTCTTTGTTCATAGAGCTAGGTAATTTTGTTTGTTAAATTTACTATGCATATATCTAGCATTGAATATTTTTAATTTACTAATATATGCCCACAAATATCAATTTATATTCTTATGCATGCATTCTGTTGGATTAGCCTAGATTAAGCTTAAGGAAAGTTCTATTTCTTTTATATTTTGGTTAACCCATTTAATCTTACACCACCCTATGGTTATGATTCAGGGTTTCTCACCTTTTTTTTTGGTATTTTAGATATTGATGAGCCTAGTTTATGGTCTAGTTTTGGGTAGAATTTATAATCTATTTGTTGAAGATATCATGCACCTTGATGTTAAGTGTCGATACTTTTTATGATATTTCCTCAGAACTATTGACATTGGGTTTAATCTTATTTCTGCAAACCTTTAATGATAATGGCACGTTATATGGATTGTTTATATTAATCTTGCATGTGGTTAATGAATGTTCCTTAAGGTGGTTACAAATATGTAATTATTGTGCGTACTAACATTGCCATGTAGATTTAATTTGAGGATGCTAAATTGAGGAAGGCACCACCAGCTGGGCATGCACCATAACGTCCAGCCAGGGAATCATTCAAAGGTCAAAGGAGGTTGACGGCAGGAGATTCCTCATGCAAACCGAATGTACCAGCCTTATAGTGGACTTTAATGATGTTGAGAAAACGCGAGCATTATTGTTGTGCTAAATCTGTGTTTGGACTTGCATGTCTAACCAAATTCTATGCATGCATAATCGTCGCCGCTCCACTTTTTTTGTTTTCCCTAAATGGCATCTTCCTAGTTCATGGAGTTGACTGCCTTGTTTAGTTGATAGTATAAATAAGGATCAGATGCTCCTTTTCTTAAGGTTGCACGATTTGATATTGTACTTGAATTCTCCAAGTTTTCAGCAATACAGTTATATTACTCTTTTGTACTCATGATTTACAGTGAATAAAATAAAGTTCTGAGTTTGAGCATCTGAGTTTTAGAGGATACTTATTTAAGGGGGCCCACTTGGTGAGTAATCCATCCTTTAGTTTAGTATTACTTTCTGTTTAGTAATTAGTTAAGAATTTGGCATTGACTGTTCCTATAGCCACTAGAATTTTATTATGTGACTGTTCCTGCAGAGAGAGTAGTGTCTTGTTTGTTTGCTCAGATTTTCATCTCTATCATGCATTCCAACTTAGTATGGTTGTTGATTGATGATTAGCATTTATGTTATTCCTTTCCAAGAAATTTACTTTCAACATTATGCCTTTCTTAGCTGTAGAATGAAAATGGCTACTTTGGGTTCCTAGTGCACATATTGTGTTGACCCATTTCAAGTTCATGCCCCTAGGTTGACAAGTTAAATGCACGTTCATGATGATTGAAATAGCTATTCAGGTTACAAGTCCAATCTATGAATCACGGTTGTAGAGGCCTAGTTGTTGAATCATTGTAGGAGGAAAACATTTTTGGCATTGTTGTCGGTGATGGTGTCAAACTAGGAAGTTTTTTGGAGTCATTGGTAATTTTCTTGCTGCAGTATTTATGAAAGTTGTTCTTAGTATACCCCTCATTTAGGAAGTAATGACCCCCCTTATTCTTCACCAATTTTTTGTGTGAGCTGGCTGATAGTGAGTTGATACCACATGCATAGAGGAAGGAGAAGGGATGCTTATGGGAGATTCCTTCCTAACAATCCTAATCCATTCCAACTAGTTAAATATCAGAACTTGCCAAGAGAAGAAGAAGAGCTAAACCCATTTGTTGATGCATTTCCTGATCTGACCAGTTCTTAAGCTTCTACTGAAGACCAAAATCAGCTTGAGAACCCCTTTTCCTTGGAACTACATCAAGCAAGCATGGGTGATGCAAATGGAAACAGACCTAACCAACCAAATTTTCCTTTCCCCATTTCCCATCAGAATGAAGTTGAAAACATCAAAAATATCTTGCTTCAGCACTCCCCAAGTTTTATGGACTTGTCATAGAAGATCTTGATACCTTTTTATTTGAGTTTGACATACTTTGTAGGAGTTATGATTATACCACTGATGCACATAGGCTCAAGCTATTTCCTACCACTCTAAAAGAAGTTGCATTAAGATGGTTCATGAGCCTAGGCAGAGATAGTGTGGAAACTTGGGAGGACATGAAGACAAAGTTCCTTGAGAAATAGAAGAAGCAAGAGGAGATAGAGGCAATTTTGGTAGAGTATTGCCCCCATTGCAGACAAAAGAAGAAGGACTGCAAATGCAAGATGGTAGCTAATATTGAAGGCAAGCAAATTACACTCGAGTTCAAGCCAATCTAGATTGAAGAAGATCAAGTCTACTATGTTGCACAAAGGAGGCCTTGGGCTCCAAGACAAGGTATGCCACTAGATCTACTCTCTTATGTTGGGCCATATTTCAATTCTTTTTCATCTGGAAACCAATGGCAGCCCCCATATTCATCCAGCTATGGAGGATATCCACCACAACCTTAAAGTATCCCTCCAAATGCTTGGCCCAATCATCAAAAATCTCCACCCTAGTGGCAGCAATTTCAAGGGAATTGGAAGCCACCTCCAGGAAATTAGTAGCAAACATATCAATGGAGGGGAGGACAGCAATGGCCGACCCAGACAACTAGTTACATGCAACCACCTTCTTAGCCATGGTAGCCTGCTATAATGCCTCCACCTACTAATTGAATCTCAAACCCACCTAAACCTACTCAGCTACCATCTCAACGCACACCCAATCCAAATAACAAACCACAACAGCAGCCTGTATACTCTACTAATTCAAATCAATTCCTTGCATATGTTGTGAGTGTAAGTGACATTCACTTGCGTTCAGGAACTACTTTACTAGCCCCTTACAATCCCATTATCACTGAGCTTCCTGAGGAAGAGGAAGAGGAACCTTTGAATGATCCCATTCAGCCAAGTACACCTAAAAATCCTAAACTAGTCCAAGTCAAACAAACTGAACAAGAACCACCATTTCCTTAGAGATTGGAAATTTCCAAGAAGGAAGAAAAAGAGGATACAACTTTTGACATCTTGGATTAGCTGAAGCATATGTGTCCAGATCCCTCTATTCCAGGCCATAAAGGATGTCCCAATCTATGGCAAGGAAATCAAGGAAGCATGCCTCAAGAATTTAGGTAGGAAAAAGAAAGACCCAACTACAGTTGATGTGGTGGGACAACTAGCTGACATCATGCTTGGAAAAATAACTATCCCTAAGTACAATGACCCAAGCAGTCCTGTGGTAGCAGTTGTTATAAATGGGATTCAAATAAAGAATGCTCTGATTGATTTAGGGGCAACAATAAGTGTAATGACCAAGGACATCCTGTAGCAACTAAATGTTGTAAGCATGAGATCTACTCCTACTGTCCTGTAGCTTGCTGATAGTTCTACTGTTAAGCTTGATGGTATAGTGGAGGATCTTGTGGTGATTCTAGACTCTTGGGAGCACCCAACAGACTTCATAATTCTTTCTCCTAGAGCTACACTAGGCGGGTATCCCATTATTCTTGGAAGGCCATGGTTAGCAACTACAAATGCATATATTAGATGCTAGTCAGTAGACATGACAATTTCTAATGGGAAGAGTACCAAAAAGTTTGTTCTTTATCCTCTCACTCAACTATCCCATGATGAGGATAATCTTGTGTGGTCACATGTTGGTGAAGAGGTCGAGGAAGTTAATTCTATGGCACAACTTATGATGTTAGGCAGAAGCTCCTTCATGCAACATCAAGAGGAAGATGAAGTATTGGTTAACATTATTCATAACCATTGTGAAGTGGAGGAAACATCATCTTCTCATTCTGTTGTTCTAGTCAAAACACTTCTGCCTGCTCTTCCTATAGCCACTCTTCCTATAGACCTTCTTCTTGCAGCCACTCTTCTGCGGCCACTCTTCTTGTAGACAGACTTCTTGCAGCAACATGTATAACCCATACATTGTTTCCATATGAACTAAAGGTACCATGTGTTAATGAAGTATCCATGATAGAGGTGACTACACAAGTGCAGGTGTCAGAAGGAAAGCATCTGAATGTTAATAGCAAACTGAGTGAAGAACATCAATTGTTATTGGAAAACTTATTGAGGACCCACCAACACGCATTTGTGTGGGATCATCATGATATGAAGGGATTGGACCCTAAACTTTGTACACACAGAATCTACATCAGAGATGATTGCACCCTGGTGAGGTAGCCACAAAGAATAATTAACCCTACACTAAGAGAAATTGTAAAAGGAGAACTGCAAAAATTGCTAGATGCGGGATTTATCTACCCCATTTCAGATAGCCAGTGGGTGTCTCCATTAGTGATTGTGCCTCAAAAAGGAGGGAAATGGTGAGTTTGTGTTGATTATAGGG
Organism: Sequoia sempervirens; assembly: GCA_007258455.2. Lineage (NCBI taxonomy): Eukaryota > Viridiplantae > Streptophyta > Pinopsida > Cupressales > Cupressaceae > Sequoia > Sequoia sempervirens. The sequence goes on along the minus strand of VDFB02390915.1, from coordinate 64,589 downwards.
AACTTAATGCTGCCACCAAAAAGGACCTTTTTCCCTTACCCTTCATAGATCAAGTTTTGGACACACTTGCAGGAAAGCAATACTTCTCTTTTCTAGATGGATTCAGTAGCTACAACCATATCCAAATTGCTCCAGAATACTAGGAGAAGACCACTTTTACTTTCCATGGGGGACCTATGCCTACTCAGTACTCCCATTTGGCTTATGCAATGCACCTACAACTTTTCAGAGGGCAGTCATTAGCATATTTTTAGACATTTCTCATGATTGCCTGGAAATTTATATGGATGAATGTACCACCTATGGTGTTGATTTTAGTGAAGCATTGGAGAATCTTAGGAAAGTACTATAGATATGTGAAGATCACAATCTCTCTTTAAACAATGAAAAATGCTTCATGATGATGCAGGAAGGTGTAGTTCTTGGGCACTACATCTCTCGCAAAGGAATTCAAGTAGATCTTGCAAAGATTGAGGTAATAAAAAATCTTCCCATACCTACAAAACAAAAGGATGTTAGGAATTTCATCAAGAATTTTAGCAAAATAGTAGCACCATTGTATACTCTTCTCACTAAAGATGTTGAATTCCAGTGGACTGACGCTTGTGACAAGGCGTTTTCTGACTTGAACATAGCTTTGACTCATGCTCCTATACTCAAAGGACCTAATTGGGACCTTCCTTTCCACATCCATATAGATGCATTAGATTATGCAATAGGAGTAGTCTTAGGATAGAAAGAAGGAGCTATTGAAAATTCCATTTATTTTGTCAGCAAAAACTTGTAAGGAGTTGAATTCAACTATACGGTGACATAGAAAGAAATGTTGACAGTGATTTATGCGCTGAAAAAATTCAGGCATTACATAACAGGTTACCAAATCTTTGTGCACACTAATCATGCAACCATTAGATATCTCATGAATAAACCTTTTATCATAGGTAGGCTAGAAAGATGGTTATTGTTGATGCAATATTTTGACATAACCATTGTGGATAAACCAGGAAAGGCCAACGTTGTTGCATATTTTCTTTCCAGACTAACTACATTAGGGGATAAGCAAGCCATAGATGACTCTTTTCATGATGAGAATCTATTCTACATCAATGTACAAACACCTTGGTATGCTAACATAGCTAATTATTTGGTCACAAGTAGAGTTCCTCCTCACTTCTCTCTGAAAGAGAGAAGGGCACTCATTGAAAAATCTTTTCCTTTCTCATGGATTGTTGGATGTTTGTTTTATACTGGACTAGACCATGTCATGAGGAGATGTGTGAGAGAAGATGAGACATATGACATTTTTCATGCATGCCACAATGAACCATGTGGAGGAAATTTTGCATCCAAGAGGACAACAATGAAGATTTTGAACACACGATATTACTAGCCAACACTCCACAAGGATGCAGGAAGGTATACCAAAAAATGTGACAGATGTCAAAGAATGGGCAGACCAACCAAATCTAATGATATGTCACTTTTCCCTCAGGTAGTAATCACTCCCTTTGATAAGTGGGGATTGGATTTTGTAGGACCCATAGACCCTCCATCAAATGGTAAGTCCTATATTCTGGTATGCACTAATTATGTAACTAAATGGGTAGAAGTTAAGGCCATGAAACATGCAAGGGATAACAAGGTTGCAAAAATTCTTTATGAGGAGATTTTCACAAGGTATGGAATTCCACAAGAGATAGTGACTGATCAAGGGGCTCAATTCACATCGACCCTTATTGCAACACTAGTCAATGAGTACAACATCAGACACAAGAAGTCTACTCCTTATCACCCCTAGGCCAATGGCCAAGTTGAGGTGACCAATAGAGAAATTGAATCTATTCTTACCAAAATAGTAGCTATCCCCATAAAGGATTGGGCAAACAGATTACTAGAAGTTGTTTGGGCCTACAGAACTACCTGGAAAAAAACTACAGGCTTCACTCCATTTGAGTTGTATGGAAAGACAACCATGATGCCCATTGAATTTGAGCACAAGACTCTTTAAACTGTAGTAGATTTGGGGATGGATATTTCTAAGGCATAAAGAGAAAGAATCATGCAACTAAATGCTTTGGATGAGATGAGAAGAGCAGCCCTGCATCACACAGAGGTAGTGCAAAATTAGAGAATCAAGTGGCATGACAAATTCATCAAGGACAAGAAATTCCAACCAGGAGATTGGGCCTTGCTCTATGATTCAAGATATCAGGACAATGCCTGAAAAATTATAGACAAGGTGGCTAGGACCATATGATGTTGCTGAAGTATTCCATAATGGTTTTGTACAACTCATTATTATTGAACCAATCAGATTTTAGCTCCTTGTCAATGGTCATCGCCTCAGATTGTATCACAAGCCAACTTCCAAGTAGTTCCTGCAACAATTCACTCAGCATGCAACACTCGAGCTTCCTGCAGCCGAAGGAAGTAGACATAGTGTCCCTCCTTCTAGCTAATTAAGATACATACTTGTCATAATAAGAAGTGGAAGTCCATTTCTTCGCCCATCCACCCATCCGCTCATTCATTTCCACCTTTCTCTCTATTCCATCACATCACTTCATTCCACTCCATCTCATCCCACCTCATCTTCATTAATTGCTCAACTTATTTCCTAAAAAGGAAAATGGTACTTTCTCCACAATCTTTGCAATGAATCCTCCACACATTCAGGTATGTGCACCTTAATTGCTATATCTTAATTGTCTTTAAGTGCATTCATTTAATTGTTGTACATTAGTATGGACGTTCACCATAGCATGCCAATATTCCCTACCTTGTCAAATCATCATATCGCATGTGAGGACACATGCCAAAATTTAGGTTGGGGGGAGGAAAAAGATGTGAATATTTTTCCCATGTGTCAGTCCATGTTGGCCTACGTCAGCAAAATTTAAATTGAGCCGATTTTAAATCTGAGTGAGAGGATGGCTCGCATGTGTGAAGTGACACCAACTACCGCTACCATTTCTCTCCATCATAGCTTTCCTTTATTATTCCTTCCTTGCCATTATTGACCCTATCATATCTCAAGTTGTGTTGCAAACAAAAGGTAAAAAGGGAAAATTCAGTCGACATTGGCATTGGAAATTTAGCAAGTGTTGCAGGAAGGAAACTGCAGAGTGTTTGTTTGATTGCAAATAATGGGAGGTGGGTTAATTCAAAATGAACCCACCATGCACGATGTATTACTGTAGGATGCACAATGCATGGCCAAATTCAGAAACTACAGGTGGATAGACTACTTCTCGAAACTAGATGATTTCGATGAAGACATTGCACTAGAATTCACCCAGACATTGTTTGAAGGGAAGGCCATGGTAAAAGGGTTGGAGGTCATAGCAACTAAAGAAAGAATTGCAAAAGTTATAGGGTTACCTGCTGATGGTGAAAATTACCCTACTTCCAGAGACGTCAAGTCAGCTAGGGCCAAATTTACAGAGTCGAACGACCCTCCATTGAGCATAGATAAACAGGGAGCGAAAAGAATGTCTTTGTCTGATCCATGGAATTAGATAGTTTTCTATGTCATAAAATACAACACCTCTAAAGGTCGCTAGTTGAATTTGCATTTCGTGCACTTCAAGCTTTTGAATCACATGAGGCATGGAAGGAGGATGAATGTGCCAAACGTGCTATACAACCTTCTCTCAATCATACCAACGAGACTCAGAAAGGTAGGTACAATTCTATTTCCCACCATTGTTTGATTAAATTGCTAGTTGAGAAGTCTCTACATGATGTATCTGGAATGACCTAGGAAGAATTCATAAAAAATTATCAAATTATACCTAAGCATTTGCAACCTAGGGTTTTACCTCAACCCCATAGGTCTAGAAGGAGATTGAGCACAACTAAAGCCACTCTTGGTGCTTCAACCTCTGGTACAGGTCCTAGTGCAAACCCTCCTGCAACAGAAGAAACCATAGAAATTAGCTCTTCTGGGACAAAGCACTTAGACAAATAATATTCTTCCCCTAACTTTGATGATGATTTTCCACTTTGAATTCGAATGAAAACTAGGGCACAAAAGAGAGAGGTAGAAACAAGAAAATGAAAATCCAAAAGGCAACCAACAAAAAAAGAGGTGCCAAGCTCTAAGAAGAGAAAGGTTGACACTGTTCATCTTGCAGCCAAAGAAAAGTATGAGAGCCCTCCTAGGAAAGCAAGACCAGTCAGGCCAGCCTTTGGTATGCCTCCATAATAAATTCCTAAGTCTAGAGAAGCATCAAAAGAGGACACAAAAGCTCCAATGGGGCATGAGAATGTCAAGGAAAAATATATATTTAAGACAACAAAAAACATAACATTGGTCGATCTTGCTAACATTGCAGGAGAAATGGAAAATCAAGAGTATGAGGAAAATTAGGATTTCCTACAACAAGAGATCCTGCAACAAAAGCTAGAACAAGAACAAGAGTAGGAGTTCCTACAACAATAGCCTAAATTGGGAGAACAATTAGTACCCCTGTAGCCATAATTGACGAGACAACTTGAATCCTTGCAGTCAGAAGATGTTGGTAGGAATACATAACCCCCCTGATTTTTCAATGCACAAGGTTTCCATGCATTTATGGAAAGAAATGCAAAGAAGAGAAGAGGAATGGAAGGAGGAAAAACACAAATTGAAGAAGGAAATTCAAAAGAGAGATGAGGAAATTAAAGACAAAGATGCAGAAATTGCCACCTTAAAGAAGGTGGATGATATGGCAGCCTGGGTACCAAATATTTTGGAATGTAGGACCCCTCCAAGGGTCTACACTCTGCTTTTGAAGGAGAAATATCTTTCTTTTAGGCTAGCAAGAATTGTCTCAAGTTTGAACCCTTCCATTGAGACCCCTACTTAATTTTTCAATACTTATCAAATTGCTTCCCCTGAAATGAAGAATTTGTTGTGTGAGTATTATTTGCATAATTATGCTGTAACTCAAGACCATGATTGGAATCTATTGTTGTATGTTGGGGATGTCCAATTAAGGGCATTTATGTCTTGGGTGCAAAATGAGATTAGTTGGGGACAACAATATGGGGCTTATAAGCAGATGGAATCCAATATCCCCATGTCCATTAGGGTTGAATCAAGGAATCTAGGGAATATTTTTAGGGAATGGCACGGAATGCTTTTCAGACCTAGCTATGGTAATAGAATTATGCCTTGGATAGGAGAAGTTTATAGCGAATATGAGGAAAAGACAAAAGAAGAAGAGGAAACTGTGAAAAGATACCTCTCACAAAGATGGAACAACTTAACTGATGATCTCAAGAAGGCTGAGCCTCATTCCATCCAGAACTATGCAATAGATCTTAAAAGAATTGACAAATATATTCACATTGGAAGGAAAAAAGGGCGATTTTGACTTCCCCTAACTTTTTAGCCACCCATCCTAATGTGGCCTATACCGAACTTTGGGTTCTACCAATATGATATTGCTACAAAGAAGTAGAGATGGAGCAGATTGGACAGATTGGGAGGATTCTATTGGGATCTCGATTCATGCACAACACACTCTAATGTGGGATAGTTGTCAATTGCAAGTTTTAGAGCATTGACCTAGCAGAAGAACAACCCTTCCCTTGCTAGAGGACCAACAAGACCTTAGGTTGGGGGGAGTGATGAGCTTAGTTTATGGTCTAGTTTTGGGTATAATTTTTGGTCTATTTTCTGAAGATATCATGGACCTTGATCTTAAGTGTTGATAATTTTTATGATATTTCCTCAAAACTATTGACATTGGGCTTAATCTTATTTCTATAAACCTTTAATGATAATGGCATGTTATATGGATTGTCTATATTAATCTTGCATATGGTTAATGAATGTTCCTTAAGGTGGTTATATATATGCAATTATTGTGCATACTAACATTGCCATGCAAATTTAATTTGAGGATGCTAAATTGAGGAAGGCACCGCCAGCTGGGCATGCACCATAACATCCAACTAGGGAATCGTTCAAAGGTTAAAGGAGGTTAACAGTAGCAGATTCCTCATGCAAACTAAATGTAACCACCTTGTAGTGGACTTTAATGATGTTGAGCAAACACGAGTGTTACTGTTGTGGTAAATCTACGTTTGGACCTGCATGTCTGACTGGATTCCATGCATGCATAACCGTTGCCGCTCCACTTTCTCTATTTTCCCTAAATTACATCCTCCCAGTTCGTGGAGTTGACTACCTTGTTTAGTTGATAGTATAAATAAGGATTAGACACTCCTTTTTTGAAGGTTGTATGATTTGATATTGTATTTGCATTCTTCAAGTTTTCAACAATACAATTATATTACTCTTTTGTACTCATGATTTATAGTGAATAAAATAAAGTTCTGAGTTTGAGCATTTGATTTCTCATTAGTTTTAGAGGATACTTATCCAAGGGGGCCCACTTGGTGAGTAATCCATCCTTTAGTTTAGTATTACTTTATGTTCAGTAATTATTTAAGAATTTGGCATCGACTGTTCCTGGAGCCAAAGTAGACAAAGTAGTGTCATGTTTTTTTCCTTATATTTTCATCTTTGTCATGCATTCGAGCTTAGTATGGTTGTTGATTGATGATTAGCATTTATGTTAGTCCTTTCCAAGCAATTTACTTTTAGTATTGTGTCTTTCTTAGCTATAGGATGAAAATGGCTACTTTGGGTTCCCAGTGCACATACTGTGCTGACCCATTTCAAGTTCACACCCCTGGGTTGACAAGTTAAATGCACCTTCATGATGATTGAAATAGCTATTCAGGTTAGATGTCTAATCTCTGAATCATGGTTGTAGAGGCCTAGTTGTTGAATCATTGTAGGAGGCAGACAAATATGATATTATTTTAATTTTATCATTCATTTCTAGACTTCCTAGGGCTTGCATTTATTCATTCTTACTATACCTTTATTAGGTTTTGGATGTATAAAGTGGCATACCTTGGTTGATATTCATGCATATATAATGTATTTTGATAGGTTATTATCTTTCATTACATAATATCCCTCCATCCTTGATATTCCCATGACACATTTTTATAAGGATAATGATATGTTTTTAGTGGAGCGTTTATTTTGTCATATCTCATCTTTTCCTTTCTTGATAGATTTAGTTAGTTATCTCCCATCTCAATTATATGCACATGAAATTTATCCATGAGTGTCATTATGATCTTATAACTTGTGATAGTGATGACCATCTACCTAACATGAATATTCTATGTATTAGTGATGCATCTAGTATGATTTCTATTGATGATATCAAACCCCCTCACTTATGCATGAGATTGTAACGCCTCTTGATGATATATCTCTTATATTTCATGTTTCCCTACATCATTAGAACCATGTTATTTGAATTACTTAACTTGTTTTTACATTATGATGAGTCTATTGATGATTATTTTCTACATCTTATGTTGCAACTATAGAAACTTATGATACATAAGTCTAACCTTCATGTAAATGTCATGATGATTGCACTTCTCATATCACTAGTAATATATTTTCTATCTTCATGTTATGTAATCATCCCTCATGTAGTTCATGATGATCCCTCATCCCTATCTTGTAGTTCATGGTCTAATCATAAAATATTTAATGATGATCATAGTGATACTTCTTTATCTTCTTATAAGGTTAATGAATCCTTATTTCATGATTATTTTATTTATGATATATATTATTTTAACACATTTAAGATAAAATCATATAATAGTCATTAAGAGAAAAAAAATGATAGATCACTCATATCTTCACAATATGCATCTATACATAGTGAAAATACTTTGACACATTCATTTGGTGATAATTTTATTGATATAGATAAATGAAATTTTAATCCATGTCATGATTATCATGCATTATAGTGCACTTTAATATATTATTTTAATAGTGACCCTAGATCGTGTCTTACTCGTATGTTTCATTCCCCTTCTAGTGTTTCATCATATTACATTCTCTTTAATGGATCATTTGACATACCAATTTTTAATAAAGACCCTACTTTGGATCCATTAATCCTCTTCCATGACATATCTTTGAGTAATTTTTTACTACCTCATCCTATATCTCATCTTGCACATAATTTATTTGTATCTCAACAAGAAGAATGACATGAGGATAGTGTGCCCCTAGTTGATGATGTTTTTTCATCCCATCCCATTAGTGCACATGATGAGAATACAAACACACACAAACACATATGAGATATGTTGAGAATGACATTTCCCCTTATTTGAACTAATTTATTACTAAAATTAAATATATATAAAGTACATTAATGATCAAGAGAAAACATATAAATCGAAAGATAATCTCAAAGAAAAATATAAATTTATTTGGCATGTGATATCTTCAACTATCCTACACAAGTATATTATGTCACTTTGTTCACAAAATTTGATGGTAAAAGTGACTCATTACAAAATTTAAAAATACCTCCATTGCTTTCATGATGATCAATTTCTTTCTAAGGTCTCCCATCAATCAAATGAATGGTTATTCAATTATATGGATTTATTCATTGTCACATGTTTCTCTCACTTACTTTGATGGTTTGGTTGATGCTTTCATGAAATATTTTTATCATAATACTAAACCTAACTGGGTGTAAGATCTTTATTTAATTGATTAAAATAAAAGAAAACATAAGATAATTAATGTATTAGAATGATAAATATGGAAATAAAATGGCAAGAAGTGTGCAAGGAATGAGCAAGAAGTAAGATAGATTTGGAATATTTGGGTATGAACCTGGTGAAGGATGTTTCCATGGAAGGTTTCCAATGGTGAGTACACTAGATGGTGGGTTTCCTCCCCTTTGAGGTGGAATAGGGGTGTACCAGGGAAAGGGTATCTAGTTGGGACTATATATTAATAAGTTTCTCTTTTAATGAATATTTATGCAAATGAAACCTTTTTATTGAGTCAAAGAAGTGGATCCCCAAGTTGGCCTTGAGGAAACAATATTTCAACAACCAAACATAAAGATTCCTCTTAGAGACCTATTCAAAACCAAAATTTTCTTAGTATTTGAAGCTAGAAAAAATGAACACCCTTAAAGTAAAAGGATGTCCTATGTATCTCAATTAATGGTAAACCCAAGGACAAATAAAGATAAGTTATGTGTTAACATCCTTGATTTTATCATTGAAAAATGAGTATTAAAATTTTAAAAATGTACTTGATTGGGAAGTTCATGGGTGCTAAACTAAATATTTTGTTAGATCCTAGGAATCTAAGAAATGGTGAACCAAATGTTAGTTGGATATTTTTTATTAAAAAAAAAAGGGAAAGGGTCCTAATCCCATAGGTCTAAAACAATGTAATACTAAATGAAGAAACAAATAGAGGAAATGCAAGACTAACCAAACAACAATGGGGCACATAAGCCCAAAAAAATAGAAAAACTAAGAACACAAAACAAATAAAAAGAAGAAAACCATTGCACCAAAACTAACTGATTAGGCTCCAGACAGTGAGGAGGGAATCCAAGGAAGATTCTTAGCCCTCCATGTTGCAACAATGGATACATCTTTTTTATCTATCTCCTTTTCCTATAAAGAAGACTTAAATAAGGTTATTTTTGGTGGACCCTATTTTGTGGGGAAATATAGTCTAATTCTTAAAAGGTAGTAATATGGATTTTACCCTACCAAAGAGACATTTAATGTAGCCCATATTTGGGTTCACTTTCTATGGTTACAAATGGAGTTTTTGGATCAGAAAGTATTTAGGGGGAGAGAGTGATTTTTTATATCCCCTTGCTTTAGATATAGTTACCATCTCTACAAGATGTCTTTTTTTTTCTACAATCTATGTGTGCATTGAGCAAGGCACCAAACTCCTTGTTAATGTTTTTATTTCTTTCAAACTTGGTGTTTGGAATCAAAACCTAGAATTTGAACCATCTCTATTTGCTTGGTTTACATGAGAAAATAGGAAAAAGATTATTGATCATGGAAGAATAACAAACTCTAGAAACATAAAGAGATGAAGGGAAATAGTAGGTTAGGGAAGGATAATTTTAATGTTCATAATCTTGAAGAAGCTTCAATAATAGAAAACCACTAGTTAGGTTTGCATTCAAATGGAACTGATAAGGAGGGGAATAAACTCGAGTTGTAAAAGCTTTACTTCTTGGGGGATTATTCAAAGATAAATGTCACCATAGAAGAATATTATAACATATGATGATTGAATACACTATTTTTAGAGGCAAGGCTTAAATAGTAAAATATCCTCCCCAAGTTTTAGAAGATATTATAAATAGAATATATTCTACAACTGATATTATAAATGAAATAGAAATTTAAGTGGTAAAGAGAATCCATAGAGAATATTGGAAAGGGGTTCCATTCTAAAAATAATAAGAGTCCAAGAGGGACTATAAAAATGAGAAAAATAGGGGTTGACTCATTGATTCCCCCTAGATAGGAAAAATAAATTTATAAATGAATGGGGATCTTAAATCAATAACAAAACCCTAAAATATAAGCTTAGTTGATTGTGAGGTGGAACCCAAGAACATAAGGAGAATAAAACTTAAGGACACCAAAGAAATGAAAGTGAATTGAGATATAACCAATGGTTACAAGTACAACCTTCCAGCTATGTGCTCAAAGGGCACCAAAAAATCTAAGAAATTAATTTTTTTATCATGGAATGTTAGATTTGGTTAAATAAAAAATAGAATTTTTAATATCTATTGTTAGGTAGAACAAATTAAACATTCTGCTAAATCGAGAAACTAAGATACCTATTAAAAGGGTTGCTCAAAATTAAAAAAATAATCTCTTCAAATAGTGTGGTTATTTTAGAGTCAATTTGGATAGGGCCTTTGGTGGTATTTCACCTTTTTGGAACCCTATAGTGGTGGATGGAAAAGTGCTAAGTAATGGAACTAACCATTTGGATATTATTGTTTGCAATAAAAAATATAATTAGTCCTATAATAATTTTAATATCTATGAGATAGAAATAAAATTTGGAGTTAGTACTTTTAGAAGAAAACATCCTAGAGTTAAATGGATTTCCATGGGAGATTTTAATTCTCCTCTAGAAGAGAATGAGAAGGAAGGAGGATTGCAAATTTATTTGGAAATTAGAGAAGACTTTATATATTTTATTTATGAAAAGGCCTTGTTGGACTTGGATTTGGAAGGAGATAAATTCACTTATTCAAACTACTATATGAGTTCCTCAACCATTTAGGGCTAAGTGCACCAATCTGTGACACAATTTTGGTGCCAAATTGGAAAAATTCACAAAAAAAGGCCGAAATTGGCCATTTGGTGCATGCCAAATGTAAAAGTCAAATAAAATCAGAAAAATCCTTTCAAACCCTAATTTCACTTCAACCTACGGCTTGGCTTGGAGGATTTGAGGTCTACAACTCGTGCTTGCGAAATATCATCCATTATTTGCATTGTTAGTTTGAGATTTTTTGGGAAGATGCTGCCAACACGTCAGAGAGGTCGAAGAATGCGGTGAGGTATGTTTTTTTATTCTATTTATTTTGAATTTGATTTAGAATGCAAATTGAAATAGGTTTTTATAATAAAACTTTGTTCTAATTCTTAGGGAATGAATCTCCACCTCGAAACATTGAGAATTCATAATCACCCACTCACAAAGAGCCTCCTATACAAGAACAACCTGAAACCCCTCCATCAATTCATAGGCATCCTCAAGGAACACAAGAAAATGTTCTAAATCAAATTGAAAAAAATAAAAGAGACATTGAACAATTAATTGGAAGATTAACTGAGCATGCTGAAACCCACCCTTATAGGAGAGGGATGGTTGAATCATTGAAGTCAATTGTAACTCATGTAGGAGGAATGAGCGAGAAAATAATTTTTTGGTCAAATAAGAGGCATGAGATGAGACAATTTTATGCTAGTGGTTTGTCATATGCAAATGTTAAAAAACAAAAAATTAGAAAAGCCGACTTGTGTGCCCTATTTACAAACCCAAGAACCAATGCACCTTTGTCTCATGCATGCATGAGGTTCCCCATCCATTGGTGCCATCATGAGTTAATTAAAAATAACTTTAGGGAGTGATGGTGGTATTTGACCAACCTCCATGCAATAACCATGAGGTACCGCAATACTTTTTGAGGAAACTCTATTGTGAGTTTGTCCTCAATAAAATGCCAAACTATTTTGAAATCTTAGACTTTCAGGGTAGAGGTGGGGGCTCCACACATGATAGACCCGTTGCACGATGCAATCCACAGTTGGCATCAAGACCCTTGGCTAGACCCATGGTGGAGCATGTCGCTATTCCTTTCATTGTTAAGGATAGTGTAGAGGTGGACACACTAGAGTCGATTAACTCACTCACCCAAACCATTTTAGAGTGTGTGAGGCCTCTAGTAGAGACTAATGTGGGGGAGACGTGTAGGCCCCAAGCTCCACCTCACCATTGCGGTGCTTGTGGTGTTTTTTGTAGGTACGATTATTAGAGTGCTCATGATGCAGCTACATAGCCTACATCAGCTTCATAGGCAATGGCTTTCACAAATGATTTGCTGAATGATACATTCAACATTGACACTCAGGTAAAATTCAACAAGTTCATTTAATTTTTTTATTAAATTATATTTTGAAATTTAAGAATAACTAAATTAGTAGAATTTTGATATGATTAAATTTTAGGGTATGACTATTCATGAGATGTGCTCCATTCCTATAGACCCTTATTCATTCTTGACAATGAGTTCGCAGGTATGCAACTAGTATTAAATATATTATTATTGCATTTGAATAGTTGAATGTTATAATTGAATTTTTGTCTCATAACATGCTTTGGATTTCAAATAGTTTCCTAGTGGACCTTCGACCTCCACACATCACAATTCATTTCCTCAAAAAACTTTCACTCAGGTAGCCTTTATTCATTAATGGTGTTGTAAAACAATGTTAGCTAGTTTTCGTAATTTTGTGTATACAAATCTAAAAAATTGATGAGAAACAAAAACATTGCATTTTTATTCCTTGATCATGTCACATTATCTTCTCCTAATTCACTTTTTGTCCCTTTATTCCTTCATAATCCCATCCCATTAACATTTAATAGTTCACCTTATTTTCCATGATCCCCTCCTAGCCCATCCCACTAATATCTTCTAGTCCATGCTATGTGTCATTATGCCCTTCTACTCCCATCTTATTGTTCCCATTATTATTTCACCCTAGATGTTCCATGACCCCCTATCTTCCACCCTATGTTCTTTTATCCATTCTATGTTATACCATCTTTATCCACATTTCATCCTAGATAACTCTTCTCTATTATTGCTACACACATGTCAAGTTCACACTTCGTATACTATAGTCAAACCCTAGACACCTCCTAATTCACCCTATGTTGCATTATTCCCTACTAATCACATCCCATTAACCTCTAATTGTCCACCCTATATTTTTTTATCCCATTCTAGCCCATCCCATCAATCTATACTAGTCCATCCTATGTTCCATTAATCCCTTCTATTCCCATCCCATTACCCTATCTTATTTCACCTTATGTTCCATTATCCCCTCTTGGTCTTGTCCCATTATCTTTCCCTAATTCACACTATGCTCCTTTATTTCCTCCTAATCCCATCACACTAACCTCTAATAGTTCACGATATATTTTGTTATCCCATCCTAGCCAATCCCATTAATCTATTCTAGTCCATCCCATTATACCCTCTATTATTTCACCATATGTTTCATTATCCCTTGTTGGTCTTGTCTCTTTATCTCATCTATGTTATAGCACCTCCATTCAAATTTTATCCTATACACTATTAGAAGAAATAAATTTGCTTCCACTTAGTATTGACCAAATTTTTCTTCTCCATTATTGTTGCACACCTCAACAACCAACTTCATGTGCTATAGTAAAACTCTAGACACGTCATAATTCATCGTATGTTCCATTATCCCTTTGAAAGCTGCTAGTAACATAGTAATCCTCACTTCATTCATGTGAACTTCATTGTGGCATTATCACTATGTTGACAACATGCCCTTATTAACATTAGTTCATCAGCATATGCAATATGAATCTCAATGAACACTGAACTTTGGAATTTGGAAGATTTTGGACTATCCCAATGGACTTAGTACTTTCACCATTATGTGATCTATAAGCACTATATTGTAGTCTCAATTGTGGCCAACCATTTACTCTTTCATTTATGACAGTTATAAAGGGACTACCTGAATTTGTTTATATTGATGTTAGATATGTTGTTTCATTTGTAGTTGATGGCATTAGACAACCCTGGTGATGTTGGTGGCACGATGGATCATGGAGTTGCTACAACAATAGCCAATTCTAATCCATTGAGAGAGGCATGCAATAGATTAGTCGATTTGACATTATATTTACTCTTTTATGGTCTATTATAGAAAATTTTTACGATACTTTTACGTAGTTTAATTTATATCTTTATGGTTGTTACAGGTGGTTGTCACTCTAGATCATGGACGTGGTAATGCTATAAATGTGCATGATGACTATATGTATGTGGTAAGTGATTATATTTTGTTATAAGTCATTCCATAATTCAATTTCTATGTATTAACATCTTTACTTTTTATTGTATCAGTTGAAGGTCCAGAGTGAAGAGAGGAGGACTAGCGAGCGTGTTCAAAATACAAGAGAACCAACAGTCACTCCATCCAGTTGAATTTCGAAGGCAGCATGAGATCTATTTCCTTCCCCTAGAGGGAAATGACTATGTATTAGGGTCATTTGTTGTATGCCTATGTGGCATTTTGGAACATGTGTTTTGTACTATTGATATATACGTGACATTTTATGTCCATATGGCTCCTTTGTACTAAGATTGTATGGATTTTTTGGATATATTGTATATATTTTTATCAATATATAGCATTTTATAGCCTTACAAAATTTTGATTAAAGAAAATATTATTTTGCTACTGCCATTCTTGAATGATGTTATCATGCGTATCGTGTAAATTGTATGCTTGAATGTTGTAGGAATGAATTTTTCTTGCATCTAATGCTTAATTAATTACTATTGATTTCTCAATAAGCCCCATCTAAAGCTAATTGTGTAAATAAGCTTCATTTCTAGTGGTTTGTATCCTTTGGAATGCTTCAATTACTTGTGCCTCACTTATTCACATGTATACTTCACGTATATTACATGTATTCATGTGTATGCTTCATGCTTCCAATGCATAACAGGAAAAATCTTTTGGGGAAAAAATTGGCAAACCAAAAGTATACAATTTTTTTAAAAGATCAGGAAAAAATCATATATAGAAAAACGTAAAAAAATGTAGAACAAGAGAAAAACTATTTTTTTAAAAATTGAAAGGTATTTCTAGAGCATATAGAGATATATAGAGCAAATAAAATGAATATTTTAACTAATGAATTGTAAAAAATAGATTTTTGTAGTTTATGTTCAAATCATTTATTGCATTGCATTGCACATCTTTCAAAGTCAAAACATTACTTCACATTGCATATCTAATAACTAGATGCTTATAGATGACAAATTTTCAATTACAATATAGTTTCTACAAAGTCAACCTAACTAGTTATGCAATTACTTCACATTGCATAACTAATAACTAGGAGCAACTGCCAATTGCATTTTCTTATGTAGCGAAGAAGTTCTAGAGAAAGAGAAAGTGTGCAAATAGTGACCTAATCATTCGATTGCAGAGCAGAGTGTGAAGAAGTTTGAGTGAAGTGTGAAGGATTGTTTCTATGCTTAATCAGAACTATAATCAGTATTTTGTAGAAGCTATTTTCTTAGTTCATACCCTGCAAATCTAATCCGAATTGTTGTAAGACAGTGTGTCTTCTTTGGGTAGTGAGCCCTCTTGTATTTGAGTAGTGAGCTCTAGGAAGTGTGCCTAAATGCATGTACATTCCCATTATTCTTCATTATACTTTTAACAGGGTATAATATTGTGGACTGACATCCACTGTGGTTTTTCCCTTAACAAGGTTTCCAAGTAGAAAATCTTTGTGTTCCTTGTGTTTCTAATGTGTTGATTGTGTGTGGTTTATTGTTCAATCATCAAATATGAGATTAAGTTAAGTTTGAAAAGTTTAAATATTTTGTGACAACTAATTCACCCCCCATCTAAGTTGTCTGTCCTTGTTTCGCCAATAATTGGTATTAGAGCAAGTTCCTTTGAAGAAGTTTAAAAGCTTGAGGTGATCCAAGATGGCTTCATACAAGAAGGACAATCCTAGATTCGATGGAAAAAATTACTCTCTGTGGAAAGCCCGAATGGAGTGTCATTTGAGGTGTATTGGTGAACCCTTCTAGAAGATTACAAAGAAAATATATGTTATTCCTCAAAATGGTCCTTCCACTCTTGATGAGATTAAAGAGGCTGAGATTAACATCAGGTCTATTGAAGCTTTGTTGAGTGCTCTAACGGATTCGAAAATGACAAATTTGATGGATCTAAAGACAACTCATGAGATCTGGAAGAAGCTGGAGAATTTGTATGAAGGAGATGCAATTGTGAAGGTTGCTAAGCTACAAAGTTTGAAAGGAAAGTATGAAACTTTTAAGATGGGTGAAGATAAAAATATTTCTTCTTTTATGCAAAGAGTTAATGAACTTGTGATGGGTATTAGATGTGCTAGTTGTACCCTAGATGAACAAGAAATTGTAGCTAAAGTGCTCAAATCATTGTCTCCCTCTTACAAATCAAAGGCTCATGCTATTGAAGAGCTCAGAACAGTAACAAATGTGACAAGAGATATGTTGATTGGTAAACTTGTTGCCTTTGATTTGAGTGAATTTGGTGATTCTTCCCCCAAGACTGAATTTGCATTTAAGGCTTCTATATTTGGAAGAAACAAGCAAAGATATGATCTGGGAGAGAGTTCTAGAAGAAATTCAAGTATGAGGAAGAGATGAAACAGCTTGAAGATGAAGAAAGAGAGATAGAAGAGTTGGAAGCACTGATTGTGAAGAAAGAAGGCAAAGGAAAAGGTAAGTATAAAGGAAAGTTTCCTATTAAATGTTTCTCTTGCAGTAAAATAGGTCATTTTGCTTCAAGGTGTCTTTTATCCCCTGAAGTTGCACCCTTGTTGAACTTGATGTTTAATGCCTTAGTGTAACATGGGAAGACCTCTAAAGATGTGGGTTTCTTTATAGACAGAGGTCAACCTCCGAAGAAGGCCGACTTCCTTTGGGTATCACCTAAAACTACTGATTTTTTTTTTAAAGAAAAGGGAGAGAGATAATGCATAAAAATGAAGATTAAACTCTAAGGCGATGCACCGAAATGACAGGAACAATGAGATACTCGAGTTACACTTGAATACTGGTGACAACCATGGAACTGCACAACAAGATCCTGTAGATCATGCATACAAATAGGTTTGACATGCACATGCCTTCAAGAAAGAAAGGCAAATTTTCACAAACTAGAAGCTCATGTGCAGGATTGAGTAAACACACTTTGTAACCTACATGATACTACTTCTACAAAGAAAGGCACGACATGAAACAAAAGCTATAAGGAAAGAGAATATTTCACTAAGTAGCTCAATGAATCACTTAAAAAGAATGCACTATACTTGACAAGAATCAGAAGGTAGAATGATGGACCATCAATAGTAACCAAGTTAGATTTTGTATATTATGTTCCAAATTGAGTTACAAAATCCTGCTAGTCTGGGAAAGGATTGCAAAAAGGGTCACAGACTTCAGAGGAGCATACATCGGAACTCCTTTACAAAAAGGAAAAAATTCCTTATATATAGAAAAGATCTAGGCCCCTTAGGGATTACAAAAAATATTCATCCCAGCAAGATCTCCCATAGATCTTTTTATGGAGTTAATGATGTTTGCCATTGTGTCCCTACTATCCATGTTGGTGTGAAAAATTGCCTTCAGGGGAAACCTTCTTGATCTTTCTGCAACCACCGCATTCACTTATGCTCCTCGTGTCGATCTTTGAATTCCCCCTAGTCGAGCTGCTTTGAATGCTACTGAGTTCACCGTCGATTCACGTTGCATTCATCCTGTGTTGGCATTCTACGTTCTGATCAGACTGCCACGGCTCATCTCAGCTCCTCTTGGTTGGTCGAGTGTTTTCCATGCTGGCTCGGCAAATGGTCAAAACTCTTTTTGAAAAGAATCGGATCTCGGTGAGACACTTAAAGTGTCTCACCGATGTGATTATGTCCTCTACGACTGATCGACATGACCTTCCTTTATCACCTAGACCTTACACTGAGGTACTCACTTTCTACCGAGTTCTTCACTTTTTTGTCGGTGAGACATCACCGAGTGGGGGAGACTTCTTATCGAAATCACAAGACTATGTCGAAGTATTGTCACCTTCGGTGAAACTTTGGACAGTCACCAGGACCCCATGGCAAAGCCCTAGCTCCTAGCGATACCAGATGTTTCGTTGGTGGGACCCCCACTTGTTTGCTTCCACCATCAAGACCCCCTAGTCAGGGAGACACCCACTGGTCGGCAAGAGGTTGTGCCGAAGGAACTTTAGCTTGGCGAGGCCTCATTTCATCTGTCGACAAGAGACCATTAGTGTCTCCCCGAATGCATTTTATGTTACCAAGCTCCGTATTCCTTTCACCAAGACATCACCGAGTCAGGGAGACCTCTCTCCAACTTAGAATGCTATACCGAAGGTCTTCTTATCAGTGAGACTTTACGGGTTGCTGAGACCATACCCGAATGCTTTGTCCTTCAGTGGGGTCCCTTTCCTGTCACTGAGACACTCGCACTTTAGTATGACCTTATTCCGAAGCCCGCTTCCTTTGCCGACACCGCTTCAAGAGTGATTGTCAGGGAGACCTTCTATAATCGGTAAGACCTCCTAACAAAGTCTGTTGACATGGCTATCCTCTTGGCGAGACCCCCCATAGATTGGTGTGACATCCTGGCGAAGGCTTCCACCTATGTCAAGAGCATTCCTCTTGGTATGACTCAACTCCCTCGACCAGACCTCTTGGCGATAACCTCCATCCTGCCCGGTGAGCCCTTTTCATTTTGGTGAGGCCTCCCTTTGATCGGCAAGACCGTCTCTGTTCGCTGAGACCTTTTGTTGAGCCCTTCGCCTCTTGCCGAGATCTGATCTCAGCAAGACATTACGAGTCAGGGAGACCCTTCTCTGATGGTTGCTCCTTATGTCGACAATGCCTCAACCTTATCGTTGTCAAGGAGACTTCAATAGTCACCGAGACCTTTCATCGAAAGACAACTCACGCTGATAGGATCCCTAGTTTGAAGCACTCGGACCTAATGGAACCCCTGCTAGTCGGCGAGACATCAGGAATGTCCTACCGACTTTCTCCTTAGATGATTTTCATGCCAAATCTCCCTAGGGCAGTTTCTCCCACTGAGTTCCCCATGACCTAGCAATAGATGTAGAGTCTTTTCCCTCATGTGAATGTTCCATTGGCCTCTGAAGATCTAACATATGATTATCCTACCTAATTTAAACTGTAGGTGAAATGTAGGCAACAATTCTAGTGACCTTTGCAGGATGTTTGCCTACTAAACATGAAGACCAGTAGTCTAGGCCTATCCATTGGGCATGGAGTCATTGGGACAACTCAGAAAAGATCAAGAGGAGCTTTGTACATGGCCAAAACATATGGTAACACAAGAAACATATCACTTGGAAACTTATTGAAAACAAGAAGACTGCAAAAGGGAAACTATTTAATTGTGCTGAAACAACACTTAGGGAATGTAAACTGCATCTAAACCTACCCTACACTAACCAATAAGAAATTGGTCAAACAAACCCATTGACAGTTTGGGTGAAATAACTTCCCTTTCTAAAAAATTTACAATGTTTTCCACGCTGGAGAACAACTAAAGAGAAATGAAGCATGCATGACAATTCAACAGATGGCTGCGAGATCTCTAGCAGAACATATTCAAGCTTACTAACCTTTTCATATGGAATGTAAACATTCCCGTTCTGAGGTGGAAAGATAACTTGAGTGCGCTCCTCTTGAGAAGTACCCTCATGCTTGGGTGCAAGCTTCATCCTTGGTGTTGTATTGGATTCCATCTGAGCTAGGTATCTAATTAGACAGCCTTTGGTAAGGGAAAAAATTGAGCCTCCTTTGATCTCTTGCTCATGAACTGCCATTTTATCACCTCGCTGGCTAGAAAGGTATAGCCCCTGCGGCTGACTGGATGGAAGAGTAGTAGCCTCCTTAATATGCTCATGCTTTCCCAACTGGACACCCATTTCTTCAATGGAGAACAAAGAGATAGCTTCCTCCATCACATCTTCAATCAACGCATCAGCCTCAGGCTCTTTTATAGACTAGAATGGAAGTTGCTTATAATTCTCATCATTACTGGAAGAATTACATTTTGATTCAGGCTTGTCCTTTTCATTGAAAGAAGACAACAATTCAAGTGATGATGAAAACTCAAGTTCTTCTATACAATATTGGAACGGAAGTTCCTCCATGGCTAAATGGTTTTGTAAATCAAGATCATGAGGCTTCCACTGCTGTTTCAACATTTGTTCAAGCTGTTGCTCTAGATCATCATGGCTATCAGCCTTTTCTGACTCTTTTCCATCCAATGTTGAACAAAACTGCTCAATTATATCAGTGTACACTTCTTCATATAGCTTAGCATTAACTTTTTCAAGCATAAAATGCTCAACATGATCAAATCCAGCTGTACATTGCTCCTCTTCAACCTCATGTTGCTGAATTATGACCAAATTTATGCTTTCCTCATCATGCTCAATGAAACATGGAAGCTCAATGAATGAAGCTATAGACTCATGACCTACATCACCCTTTTCAGCCTCTTCATGGCATTGTCCTAACTCTTGAAACTACAGCTGCTTAATGTCCTCTTGTTGTTTTGAAACTGCAACCTCGCAAGTGCCTTCTATTTGAGAAAGATCCTCAGTCAGCTTTGAGTTATGAGAAGAAGCAATCTGCTTGAAGCTTGGAACTGAAAAACACGTGCTCCTCCAACTTAGCAATTTCATCGTAGTTGTCCATGCTAGATTCAACCTGTCTAAAACTTGGAAGCTTGTGCTTTGAGGCCACCCCTTGTTGTTTCATCTGCTCCTCCTCTTGTTTGAGCTTTTCTTGCTGTAGTCAGTAACATACTACAACTAAATGCATTGGATTTACTTTGTTGATCTTCTTCATGAGGAGTAAGTCATCTGAATCAATGGGTTGCTCTTGAGGGATGGTGAACTAGTCTTGTTTAGGTACTTCATTCTCTTGCATCGAATTAAACCCCTTAAAGCTTGTAATTTCAAACTGAGAAGACTTACTAGGGGATTCAAGAGGCTGAATTTTCCTAAAGCTGGAAAACTTGTACTTGGGAACCTCTTGTTTAGAAAAATTCAGCCTCATTTCTGCATCTTTTGCAACTAGCTGCTAGGCAAGGCTCTCTTCAAATTGTCTCTTTTGGGTCTCCCATTCCTCCTCACTTTTTTGAGCTTGGTAAGCTTCTTGTTCTTGTTGCCAATCGGTCTCCCGCTCATGAAGGTAGGCCTGATAGGCCATCCCTTCTTGTTGTTGATCATACTCCTACTCCCTCCTAAGCTCTTCCATCTGCCTTACGATGTCTAACAACATGTCCTTTGTGTTATTCATGCTATTCTTTATATAATTAAACTCTTGGAGCTGATTTTGGATATCCGAATTTAGATCCAAAGACTAAGTAGGGGTGGGTGGGAGGTAAGCATGTTGAGCATGCTGATAGGCTACTGTTGCATGGCTATTTGGGATTAAAACAATAGTATGACCAGCCTGATATGGCTGATAGGGTGATTGGTTGACAGGATTTTCATGAAATTGAAGTGGGTATACATGGTAACTACAAAAATATGTCATCTCTACTCATATGTATGCTAAAATTAGAATATTCAGCTTATAACTGAAACATACCAGCACTGAACTTGTTGAAACCAGTAGATTTGCTCAGAGTCGCTAGGTATGTAAAGAAAATACCTCCAAAACACTGAAACCACTACTGCACACACCAAACATCAGCAATAAAATGCATAAACATGAACTGAGGAGCAGTTCACTGTCCCACCGGGCGTGCCAAAACTGTTATCCCCTGAAGTTGCACCCTTGTTGAACCTGATGTTCAACGCCTCAGTATAACATGGGAAGACCTCTAAAGATGTGGGTTTCTTTATAGATAGAGTTCAACCTCCAGAGAAGGCCGGCTTCCTTTGGGTATCACCTAAAACTACTAATTTTTTTTTTTTAAGGAAAAGGGAGAGAGATAATGCATAAAAATGAAGATTAAACTCTAAGGTGATGCACCAAAATGACAAGAACAATGAGATACTTGAGTTACACTTGAATACTGGTGACAACCATGGGACTGCACAAAAAGATCTTGTAGATCACACATACAAATAGGTTTGACATGCACATGCCTTCAAGAGGGAAAGGCAAATTTTCACAAACTAGAAGCTCATGTGCAAGATTGAGTAAACATAGTTTGTAACCTACATGATACTAATTCTGCAAAGAAAGGTACGACATTAAACAAAAGCTATAAGGAAAGAGAATATTTCACTAAGTAGCTCAATGAATCACTTAAAAAGAATGCACTATACTTGACAAGAATCAGAAGGCAGAATGATGGACTATCAATAGTAACCAAGTTAGATTTTGTATATTATGTTCCAAATTGAGTTACAAAATCCTGCTAGTCTGAGAGAGGACTACAAAAAGGGTCACAGACTTCAAAGGAGCATACATCGGAACTCCTTTACAAAAAGGCAAAAATGCCTTATATACAGAAAAGATCTTAGCCCCTTAGGGCTTACAAAAAATATCTGTCCCAGAAAGATCTCCCATAGATCTTTTTATGAAGTTAATGTTGTTTGTCATTGTGTCCTTGTTGTCGATGTCGGTGTGAAAAATTTCCTTCAATGGAAACCTTCTTGATCTTTTTGCAACCACCACATTCACTTCTACTCCTCGTGTTAATCTTTGAATTCCCCCCAGTCGAGCTGCTTTGAATGCTACTGAGTTCACCATCGATTTGCGTTGCATTCGTCCTGTGTTGGTATTCTACATTCTGATTAGACTACCACGGCTCGTCTCAGCTCCTCCTGGTTGGTCGAGTGTTTTCCACGCGGGCTTGGCAGATGGTCAAAACTCTTTTTGAAAAGAATCACATCTCGGTGAGACACTGAAAGTGTCTCACTGATGCAATTATGTCCTCTGCGACTGATCGACATGACTTTCCTTTATTGCCCAGACCTTACACCAAGGTCCTCACTTTCTACCGAGTTGTTTTCTTTTTTGTTAGCGAGACATCACCGAGTCGGGGAGACTTATTATTGAACTCACAAGACTATGTCGAAGTATTGTCACCTTCAGCGAAACTTTGGACAGTCGCTAGGACCCCATGGTGAAAGCCCCAACTCCTAGCGATATCGGATGTTTCGTTTGTGGGACCCCAACTTGTTTGCTTCTGCCATCAAGACCCCCTGGTTGGGGAGACACCCACTGGTCGGCAAGAGGTTGTGCCAAAGGCACTTTAGCTTGGCGAGGCCTCATTTCATTTGTCAGCAAGAGACCATTAGTGTCTCCCCGAATGCATTTTACCTTACCAAGCTCCATATTCCTTTTGCCAAGACATCACCGAGTCAGGGAGACCTCTCTCTGAATTAGAATGCTATACCGAAGGTCTTCTTATCGGTGATACTTTACGGGTCGCTGAGACCATACTCGACCACTTTGTCCTTCAGTGGGCTCCCTTTCCTGTCGCTGAGACACTCACACTTCGGTATGACCTTATTCTGAAGCCCGCTTCCTTTGCCAATGCCGCTTCAAGAGTGATTTTCAGGGAGACCTTCTATAATCGGTAAGACCTCCTAACGAAGTTTGTTTACATGGCTATCCTCTCGGCAAGACCCCCCGCAGATCGGCGTGACATCTTGGCAAAGGCTTCCACCTGTGTTGAGAGCATTCCTCTTGGTATGACTCAACTCCCTCAGTTAGACCTCTTGGCAATAACCTCCATCCTGGCTGGTGAGCCCTTTTCATTTTGGTGAGGCCTCCCTTTGAGTGGCAAGACCGTCTCCGTTTGTCGAGACATTTTTTCAAGCCCTTTGCCTCTTGCCGAGATCTGATCTCAGTGAGACATTACGAGTCGAGGAGACCCTTCTCTGATGGTTGCTCCTTATGTCGACAGTGCCTCAACCTTATCGTTGTTGGGGAGACTTCAATGGTCACCGAGACCTTTCGTTGAAAGACAACTCACACTGATAGGATCCCTGGTTTGAAGCACTCAGAAATAATGGAACCCCTGCTAGTCGGCGAGACCTCAGGAATGTCCTGCCGACTTTCTCCTTAGATGATTTTCATGCCAAATCTCCTTAGGGAAATTTCTCCCAATGAGTTCCCTATGAGCTAGCAACAAATGTAGAGTCTTTTCCCTCGTGTGAATGTTCCATTGGCCTCTGAAGATCTAACATATGATTATCTTGCCTGATTTAAACTGTAGGTGAAATGTAGGCAACATTGTCCTGAAAGATTTCCTAGGTCTAAGCCTAACAAACCTAGATTGCAAAATAAATGCTATTATGCTGAAGAAGGTGTGACTAATGAAGAATATGATAAAGAAAATGGAAATGAAGATGAATGGGTTTTCATTGCTATCAAGGAAAATGGTCTGGTGGCTACTGAATCTGCTAAGGTTGAGAAAGCTCTTGCAACCCAAATTGAAGAAAAGGATAAGTGGGTTATTGACAGCGGATGCTCACATCATATGACTAGTGACAAAAGAAAATTTGTAAGTTTAGAGAAATATGACAGTGGGGTTGTAAGATTCAGAGATAACAATGCTTGTGTGATTCGTGGCAGAGGATCTATTTTTCTTGGTGGTAAACATAACATTGATGATGTCCTTTATGTTGAAGGCTTGAAGCATCACCTATTGAATGTTGAATAGATGGTGGACAAGGATTACAGTCTTTAGTTCAAAGATAGAAGATGCAGGATACTTGGAATCTGTGGAAATGTAATTGCTTCAGGTACAAAGACAAGAGGTAATATTTTTCACCTGAGTGTTGCTAATGAAAGTTGTTTAATTGCTCAAGTAGATGAAAGCTGGTTATGGCATAGGAGGTTGTGTCATGTGAATTTTGATAACATTGCCAAGGTAAGCTCCACTCAAGTACTAAGAGATCTACCTAAGCTAGTGAAGCCTACTAACAAAATATGGAAGGAATGTCAAATGGGAAAATAGACTAGAGCTTCTTTTTGAAGCAAACAACATCATTTTAATGGAGTACTGGAGCTAGTGCATACTGATCTATGCGGTCCCTCCATAATCAAAAGTTTACAAGGAGAAAGGTATTTAATGTTGCTTATTGATGATTACTCTAGGATGATATGGGTTGCTTTCTTAAGAGAAAAATGTGAAGCA
The DNA here is from genome assembly GCA_007258455.2 of Sequoia sempervirens. Lineage (NCBI taxonomy): Eukaryota > Viridiplantae > Streptophyta > Pinopsida > Cupressales > Cupressaceae > Sequoia > Sequoia sempervirens. The sequence continues at coordinate 39,180 of VDFB02390915.1, read as the reverse complement.
TTAGAGAAGTTCAAAAGCTTCAAAGCTATGGTAGAGAATGAGACAAGTCTGAAGATCAAATGCCTAAGGTTAGAAAGAGGTGGTGAGTTCACCTCCCAGGAGTTCAATTCTTTCTGTGAAGAGCATGGAATCAATAGATAGTTATCTGCTCCCTGAACCCCTCAACAACATGGAGTTATAGAGAGAAAGAACAAAACAATTCTATATTTTGCTAGAACAATGATGTTGGAAGGAAATGTGCCTCACATCTATTGGAGAGAAGTTGTAAGCACTATTGTGTACACTCTAAACCGGGTAAATGTCAATGGTATTTCCAGTAAGACTCCTTTTGAGTTGTGGTTTGGTTATAAGCCTACTATTAAATATTTCAAGATCTTTGGAAGAAAGTGTTATATTAAGAGAGATGAGGTTATAGGAAAGTTTGATGCAAGGAGCAATGAAGGAATCTTTCTAGGTTACTCTACTAAAAGCAAGGCTTACCAGTGCTATAATAGAAGATGGAGAAAAATGATTGAAAGTGAAAATGTCAGAGTTGATGAGGACTCTACTAGATCATCCAAATACTGTGAATATGATTCAGATGACCAAAAAGATAGTACAAATAAATGGAAGAATGCTCAGACACAAAATCAAGTTCATATTGTTTTGGTAAATCAAGAAATTTGGGAAGGAGAGACAAGTGGAAGTACAGAAGAAAGAACAGAAGAACTAGAAGTGTGAGAAAATCCTAAAATTCTGAGGTATGTAAAGCTAAATCAATATGAATATCAAATTATAGGAGATAAGAATAAAGGTGTGCAGACTAGAAGAAGGATTGCAGAAGAGTATTGTTTGATTTCCAAGACTGAGCCTAACAATGTCAATGAAGCTTGTAATGATGAACACTGGATGGAAGCTATGAAGGAAAAATTGATGTAGAATGAAAATAATGATACATGGATTCTTGTTCCTAGACCTAAAGATAAAAATGTGATTGGTACTAAATGGGTCTTTTAGAATAAGTTGAATGAACAAGGTGAAGTGGTTCAAAATAGGGCAAGACTCGTATGTAAAGGGTATTCACAAATGGAAGGTATTGATTTTGAAGAAACCTTTTCCCCTATTGCCAGAATTGAATTTGTAAGATTATTTCTTGCTTATGCCACATATAAGAACTACAAAGTCTATCAAATGGATGTGAATTCAGCCTTTCTGAATGGTGAGTTAGAAGAAGAGGTATATGTTGAACAGTTGTATGGATTTCAACTTACTGATAAGGAAGACATGGTTTTCCTATTGAAGAAATCTTTGTACGGACTCAAGCAAGCCCCAGAGCTTGGTATGCTAGACTAGATAAATACTTACTAAAGCTTGGATTCAATAAAGGTACTGTTGATAACAACTTGTATTTTAAGTTGGATCATGATAAAGAGTTGATTATTGAAGTATTTGTTGATGACATTATTTTTGGTGGTGGTGATGATCTATGTATGAAGTTTGCTGATGAAATGAAAAGTGAATTTGAAATGAGTATGATTGGAGAGATGAAGTTATTTCTGGGATTGCAAGTCACTCAGTTAGACAATGGGATTTTCATATCTTAGTCCAAATATGTGAGAGAGTTGCTAAAGATTTTGCATGGAAGACTCAAATCCTGTTGGTACACCCATGGTAACCAGATGCAAGTTAACACAAAATGATGATTCTCTTAAGGAAAATCAAACAAGATACAGGTTAATGATTGGAAGATTTCTCTACTTAACTCAAACCAAACTAGACATCATGATTTTTTTGTGTATGGTTGCTAGATATCAAGCTGATTCGAAAGAATCTCATGTGACCGTTGTAAAGAGAATTTTTAGATACCTAAAAGGAACAGTTAATTTTGGGCTTTGGTATCCTAAAGATGATGATCTTACTTTGAGTGCCTATACTGATGTGGATTGGGCAGGAGATGTAGATGAAAAGAAAATCACTAGTGGTGGTGCCTTCTTCCTAGGGAAGAAGCTGGTGTCTTGGTTGAGTAAAAAGCAGAATTCTATTTCCCTATCTACTATTGAGGCAGAGTATATTGCTACTGCAAATAATTGTACTCAAGTGTTGTGGATGAAACAGATGCTTAAAGATATCACAGTAGTATATGATGAGCCTATTGTCATATAATGTGACAACTCAAGTGCAATAAACATATCGAGTAATCTGGTGCTACACTCTAAGAACCAAGTGTATATCAATCAAGTTTCACTTCCTGAGGGAGAAAGTGAGTAAGAAAGTAGTCAGAATGGAGTATGTGCCTACCAAACAATAGATTTTAAACATTTTCACCAAATCGTTGCCAAAAAATACTTCTAAGTATCTCAGAGGGATGCTAGGGGTGATTACCCCTCCTGACAAGAACTAGAGATGCATTTACTTGCATCAATCTGTGTGCTTCATAGCTATATTCTAATCTAGATTGATGTTTTTGTGGCTACTACTCAAGGGGAGTAGTTAGATGTGTAGATATGTGGTTCAAAGCTTGTATGTGGAAAGATAATACTTATCTTTTCCATTGATTTCAAAGGGGGAGAAGAGCAATGTGAAAAACAACATGAAGAGAAGAGTCATAATCTAAGGGGGAGTAAGTGTTGATTAAGAGTTGCGCTGATGGTGTTTTTCACATCATGTGTTGCCATCAATGCCAAAGGGGGAGATTGTTGGATGTTGTGGTTGTGTTGTTGATATGTGGTTGTCATTGATGTCAACACTATTAGCATTGATGTATTGTAGGCTATATATGTCGAGGATATCGAGAAAATTGTTAAAGAAAGAGTTGCAAGTTGACAATGAAATAATGAAGACCATGAAGTTTCCTTGCTCAGTACGTTGACGATCAGTTGTTGTGGACTAAAGGTTTTATTTATGAGTGTATCTAGTTTATCCACCAAAAGTTTTAGAGGTCCGCATGAAGATTTAATTGTATTATGAATAGTTGTGTTCTGATAGTTTTTCTATGGCTTCAGTTAGTGTTCTTGATTGTATTTGATGTGATTCTAGTAATTTTAGTTGTTTTGAATGCTTCTCTGATGATTCTTGATACTTGTGGATGGTTCTAGGTCATGCTCTACCTTTTTTGCACATCTATGTTGATCGGTGTGGTCATGGTTGGTGATTTTTCTCTTGTGTGTTCGGGTTTATATGTTCTTGGCCGACATGGTGGTTGTAGCGTATTGTGGATCCTTGGAGATTAAAATTTGAATGTTTGGTACACTCGAGGATATTGTTTAAGTCTTCATTATGTTGTGGTTGATGATTTTTGATTCACATTGAAAATTTACTTGTAAATTTGGGTTGACATTGTGTATATGTTTTATATTTTATTTTGGCCGATGAAGTTGATGTAATTCCATGTTGCAGATATATAAGAGCGGTTGTTTGTGAAAAGTTATGTAGTGAAGAAGTGCTAGAGAAAGAGCAAGTGTGCAAATAGTGACCTAATAATTCGATTGCAGAGCAGAGTGTTAAGAAGTTTGAGCGAAGTGTGAAGGAGTGTTCATGTGCTTAACCGAAACTATAATTAGGCTTTTGTAGAAGCTATTTTTTAAGTTCATACCCTGTGGGTCTAATCTGAATTGTTGTAAGATAGTGTGTCTTCTTTGGGAAGTTAACCCTCTTGTATTTGAGTAGTGAGCTCTAGGCAGTGTGCCTGAATGCATGTGCATTCCCATTATTCTTCATTATACTTTTAATAGGGTATAATATTATAGACTAACATCCACCATGGTTTTTCCCTTAACAGGGTTTCCACATAAAAAATCTTGGTATTCTCTATGTTTTTGATGTGCTGATTGTTTGTGGTTTATTGTTCATTCATCATATCTGAGATTAATTTAAGTTAAGTTTGAAAATTTCAAATATTCTGTGACAATTGATTCACCCCCCCTCTCAGTTGTTTGTCCTTGTTTTTCCAACATCAAGGTGATGGAATGCCATGAAAATCAAATTGCTTTCGATTTTCATGGCATTCCATCACCGTGAGACCTCATTTTTTTGAGGCATTTTTTCAAAGAGTTCACTGCCTTTTCTATGCTACTACATTTTTTGGTGCAGGAGCACCATTGAATAGAAGTTGTCAATTCAAGGTTTTGAGGAGTAGACTTTAGGTATTGAGGTATTTTGTCTAAAATAAGTTCAATGAGACCATTTTCTATTGTAATACGTCATTTTAGTTGATAGCTAGGTGTTTAGAAGGTCAAGTTTGCAAAAAGTGCAAAATATTGAAAAAAGATGTAAAGATGCTAAGAAGTTGTAAAATTGTATTTTTAGGGAAGGAAAATGGTCACATAGCATTTCAAAAGGCAGTTGTAGACATTAGGATAGTTAGTTTGGGGGTAAAAATAATAAATAAGGTGGAAACCATTGATGTAAGTTGGATTTTTGAAGATTTGGAAGATTGGAACATTAATAATACTCTATTTTTCTCCACTTTTTCTATATTTTTTGAGTTTGCAGTGACTATATGGCCCGTACAACTGCATAATGTTCTAAATATATTTTAAATTCATTTTAAGGTGTGAGTAGGCCACTTATTGCATTTGATTTGAGCATCCAATAGTGGATTCAGTGTAATTTTAAGCAAATTCTTTGTGATTAGTTTTATACCCTGTTTTAAGGGTTTGTAGCCTTTAAAATGTAAACTCGACCCATTCCACTTTTTGTGTCTCTTGTAACTTGTGGAATGGGACTAAAAAATCAATAAACAAGTGAGGGAATGTTGAGAGAGTGCAGGGAAGGCCTGGAAATGTGTTGGGTATGAAGCCCTAGAGTGGAAAATTATGTTTTCCAAGTGGAAAAGAGAGATTTTGATATGGTAATGAGTGAAATAGGTTGGGAAAGAATTGTTTCTTATTGAATTGAGTATGTGCAAAGGTTTTTAGATTGGTTTGAGGTGGTGGCAAGTTTTATTGAGGTCTGGAAATGTGATTTCCATTAAAACCCTTGATTTTTGGCTATAAAAGAGGGTTTTGAGTTTAGGTATATTGGAGGGTGGATGTCTGAGAAAAGATTATCGAATCTTTGGTTTGGTAACCTATAGAGAGCTACCCAATTGAATTTTGAGTGAAAGGGAAAGTTTAAGGTAGAGCCCCTTTGTAAAAGTGACCTAATTTGAGGCCTAGTTGGTGTTAAAAGCCTGATTTGAGAGAGTTGTATCAAAGTAACCTATTGAGTGGCTATGGTATGTTGTTGAGTACCTTGATGGGTGTTTGAAACCTTGATGGTCCTGATTTGAAAGGACAACACCAAGGAGATATACCTCGTTGGCCAATTAAGCCAAATTTTCAAAGCAACTGTACTCCAAACTATCTTCCCATCCCAAATAACTATAGATAGTCATTTACCAAACCAAAAAACCTTTGGATTCATAATCTTTAACCTCATAACCACTCCTTTAATCCCACTTTTACAAAACCCTCAATTTTAGCAAGTTTAGGGTGGGTTTATTGATAACGCCTTGCCAAAGCATCAAAATTGCTTAAAAGAACTTGCACGTGCTTAAAATTCCCTCAAAAACTACTACCGCAAAGGATTTCAACCATTTCCACTCTTAAACCACTCAATTTCACCAAAACTCATCAAATTGCCAACTAGGGCATCACACCAAACCACTCAACTTGCCTCCCCTGCTCCAGAAACCATGCACATATGTTCTCTACCCCTAATTATTCAATTCTACTAAGTTACAATAAGATACAATGGGTGGAATGGCTAAAATGTCATTTTTACACACTCAACTACTTGCATTTGAACATTTTTTTCCCAAGTGAGAATTCGCCGCCATAGGAAAAGGCCTTTAAATTAGTGAAAACCAAGATAGGTTATTGTAGAGGGGCCCAATACAATCCCATAGGATCAGATGAGAAGTTTCTAAGCACCATGGTTTCTGAATATGAGCATGTTGAAGTTTGTAGCCATTTAGCACTTTGGACTCTTAAGGGATTCTACTAGTTGAATGTAGCTCAGAGCAATTCCGCTTGTTTGGGTGCGAAAGAGGACCATGCCTAGCATAAACATACCCACCCAGACACATTGGAACAGTCTGTTTGGTCACACCAGTTACAGAATGAAAGTTGCACCACTTTTCAACTTTCAACTACTTCATTTGACAACTTTTTTCCCAAGCAAGAATTCGCCACCACGAGAAAATACCTTCGAGATAGCGAAAGCCGAAAGAGATAGTGAAAACTGAGAGAGGTTATTGTAGAGGGTCCCAATGCAATCCCATAGGATTAGACGATAATTTTCTAAGCATCATGGTGTTTGAATACGAGCATGTTGAAGTTTGTAGCCATTTTGCACTTTGAACTCTTAAGGGATTCTGCCGGTTGAATGTAGCTCGAAGCAATTCTGCATGTTTCAGTGCAAAAGAGGACCATTCCTAGTGTAAAATTACCCACCCAGATCCTTCGAAATAGTCTGTTTGGTCACACAAGTTGTAGAACGAAAGTTGCATCACTTTGCAACTTTCAACTACTTGCATTTGACAACTTTTTCCCCAAGTGAGAATTCACCACCATGGGAAAAGGCCTCTAAGATAGAAAAAATAAAGAGAGGTTATTGTAGAGGGTCCCAACACAATCCCAAATGATCATATGATAAGTTTCTAAGTGTCACGGTGTCTGAATATGAGCATGCTAAAGTTTATAGTCATTTTGCACTTTGGACTCTTAAGGGATTCTGCCAGTTGAATGTAGCTCAGAGTGATTCCTTGTGTTTTGGTGCAAAAGAGGACCATTCCTAGTGTAAACCTACCCACCTAGATATTTTAGAATAGTCTGTTTGGTCACACGAGTTGCAGAATGAAAGTTGCACCACTTTGCAACTTTCAACTACTTGCATTTGACAACTTTTTCCCCAAGCGAAAATTCACCACCACGGGAAAAATCCTCTGAGATAGAAAAAATTGAGAGAGGTTATTATAGAGGGGCCCAAAAAGATCCCATAGGCTCATATGATAAGTTTCTAAGCATCATGGTGTTTGAATACGAGCATGCTAAATTTTGCAGTCATTTTGCACTTTGGATTCTTAAGGGATTTTATCGGTTGAATGTAGCTCGGAGCGATTTGGCATGTTTGGTGCAAAAGAGGACCATGCATAAACATGAATAAACAACTTCCAACTACTTTCCCCATGAACTACAACAAGATGACTCTTGAACTTCCACCATTTGACAATAAGTTGCAATTTTGACAACTTTTACACAATTTTTTAATTTTTGCAATATTTTGCAACTTAGACCTTCCAACCACCTAAAGATCTATAAAAGGACTCATTACATCATAAAATGGTCCAAATGACCTTATTTTTTGAACAAAAAGACTCAAATACCCCTAAACAACCAAAAGACCTCAATTGTCAACATTTGCATAAAATGCTCTTGGTGCCCCTGCACCAGTTAGTGCTTAGGGTGTCTTAATATTTTTGGTCATGAATAAGGTCCTTTGTGATGCAATTAAAGGGAGTTCCAAAACTATCCAAACTAAAATTCACTTGAAGAAATCAAACTTCCAACCTTCAAACCCTAACAAGGGTGACTCTTCTCAACTTCACTGTTTAGTCTTATAGGTGTGCAACCTAGGTTTTCCTCTCACAACTTTCAAGAGACCACTCAAAGCCACAAAAAAACTAAAATTTCAAGAACCCATTGGGGAACTTTTAAACATATCACAAAATCACATGTACTTAATTTGGAACCATACCATCAAACTGACCTTGAACGCTCGAAAAGGGGCTCCAATTAGCCCACTTTAACAAAGGAAATCTCCTTCAATCTTGCTGCCCACTCAAAATACTATTGGATAGTCCTCAAACTACCTCCAAAACCACAAATTCTTCAACCACTAAGTCAAAACTCGCTTGATAAGACCCTCTTTCATGAAACCCTCATTTTTCACCAAATAAGTAGGTGTTTATTGAAAAACCCATCTCTAGACCTCATTCAACCTCAAAATATTTTTAAAAACTCTTATTTTACCTTGAAAAAACTTAATTCACCTTCAAGTTATGCTTCCCCCAGATTTCTCACACATTTCCTTCTTAAAACCTCTCAATTTCACCCATTTTCACTCTTTGTTCAACTAGGGCTTCAAGCCCAAACATCCAAATGACCTACCCTACCTTTGCAGACCTTCTATCAAATAAAACTCCACTTGATAACACTGAAACAACTAGGTTCTAACCTTCTTCCAAAATTTTGCTTTAATCTGCTACTTCAAGCTATGCCTCCTAGGCCTAAATTCATGCTTTTTCCACAGGGGCAGTGTGGGAATTTCCATGAAATGTCTTTTTCACCCATTGTATTCTACTATAACTTAGTGCAATGGCATAATTAGGTGTAGGGGGCATGTGTTCATGATTTCAGGAGTAGGGGTGGCCATTTGGGGGTTTGGGCATGATGCCTAGTTGTCAAAAATGTGTGTTTTGAGTGAAATTTGGAGGTTAAGAGTAGGTAGTGATGGAAAATACTTGGGGAAACACTTTGTAAGAGGTAATTAAGCAAGGGAAAACATATTTTAAGGTGTTGGAGGCATTGAAATAGTGAGGAAAATTCTACATCACTTTGGCATGTTTATCAACATAAAACTATGATATTTTTTGAATTTCAATATGTAATGATAATGCAATATGAAATATGTACTGTGAGACAATGACATTTGTGTATTTAAACTTTACCATTGTTCTTATCTTCAAAGTTGTTTAAACTATATAATTTAACCATAATATAACTAAGAAATATATGATATAATTTAACCATTATTCATTATTTTTGATTGTCAACTATATAATATAACCATTATTTTTTATGCTATTGTACATTAATATTTAACCATTGCTCAAGATTAAATTTTTGAATAGTTTAAACATGCACGTGACGAACAAATTATTTTGATTCTCAACTTCTATATATCAAATTATCCAATAATCAAGTGTATTTCCACATAAAAAATGACATCAACGCCAACTCAAACAAAGTTTTACAAAATGTGGCATATGCCATCTTGATATCTATTCAAAATATACATGTCAAAATGTCTATCTCATCCTAAACTACTGGTGGATCATCAAAATGGAGCCTCTTTGAAGCACTCTTTGGCTCTAAAGGTAACTACACAAGAAAAATTCAAACCACAATTGAGATTAGTTATATTATATAATTTAAAATCGAATAATTAACATCAAAATCAATATACATTGAATTATAATTGAACTCTAAAATTGAAATCTTGATTACCTCATATATACGTCTCTTCAAACCGTTAGGAGTCCTAGAATATGCCCCTCTCAAAGAACCAAGCATACCAACTTTTGCAATGTCAATCTATATATGTGAACAAAAACATCAAATTGATACAAGTTAGCATATAATTGTCAATAATAGGAACATATTTACCAAAAATAAAATAAAATAAACACATACCTCTTTAGGAATCTCTTTTCATTTATCTCCTTTAGGTGTTTTAACACCTCCTCCATGAGGTGTTTCAATACCTACTCCTTCAAGTGTTCCAACACCTACTCCTTTAGGCGTTGTGACACTTGTCAACGAGGATGTGTAGCTCATAACCGCCTATACATAAAAATGACAAGTATATGAAACTACCATTCTATGTCGACGTATGTATAATCAATATAAGATCTTAAAAATCTTAATTCAATCGAATTTGAGTTCAATTACCTTTCCCTTATCTACCATTGTGTCTCCAAAGTCTGGACAACATTGCACCTCGCTCGCTCTACGTGTTTCCAAAAAGAGGAAAATAAGATAAACATATAAGTTAATATATAATTTCATTAATGAAAATTCAAATGAAGAGCAAGTATATAATGCATGAATTAAGGCCTAAAAGACATGGGTTGAAGTAGCAGATTGAAGAATTTGTTTTGAAGAAGGCTAGAACCAGTTGGTTTTAGTGAGATCTAGTGGGGTTTGATGTGTTTGAAGGTTTGCAAGGACCGGGGAGGTCATGTGTGTTAGAGTAATAAGTTGTCTCACTTAATTAATTTAATCATATTGGTTAATTAATTAAGTCACTTATCCCTTTAGTTACTTAAGCTAAACTTAGGGACATTAATAATTAATTATTTATTAATTATTAAGTGTGCACACTAGGGTTTCCCTTTTAGGTTTCACTTTAGGGTTTCTTGATCTCCTTTCATAAGGATTGATCTCATTGTAATTATTAATGGGAGAATATATGTAGCTTTCATATCTTCTTGAAAGTTTTCTCTTCTATAGCTTTTTCTTGTTGAAGATAATTGCATATATTTGTTTGCAGATCTCTTGCGTTGAAGGTGTCTTTGTTTTTGTTTGATCCTATGGCTCGTGGTTTTGTTCTTGTTTCACAATTCTAACATGGTATCAGAGCGTGGATTCAGTGAACCCCTTCTTGATTTATGAGGTTTGTTTCTTCAACAAGGGTTGCAGGTTTCAGATCTGAATCTCCTTTGCTTGTTTTGGAAATTTTGGAGGTGAGCATTTTTTGAAGCATTTTGGCTTAAATCATACCTCTCCATTGAATCCAGAGTTGCCGGAATAATCAAGATCAACATTTGTTTCGTCAAATCTGGCTTTCATTTGTTAAATCTATAAGGGTTTGAAGAAAGGGCTTTTTTTGCCAGACCCAGGGGTGCTCAAATTTTTAGAGCATTTTGAGCCCAAATGGACCTCACCGTTGTATTCAGAGTGGCCAAAAACCTAAAGATCGACTGTAAACTTGCCTATATTTGAAGTAGTTGATTTTTAAAGAAAAAAAATTTTGCCCGTACGACCGTGCACGCAGATCAAGGTAAAATTTCATCCAAAAAAAATCATTTTTTTTTGCACCATAAAAAATTTCACAGTTTTTTTAATGTAATTTTAAAGAAAAAAAGCTTTAAAAAATTTAAAGTAAAAAGCTTTTTTAACAAGCTTTTTTGTTTTTTTAAAATCAAACTTTGGGTACAAGGTACCTTGCGTAGTGCGTACCTGCACCCAAAGAGGTTGTGGGGGTGGGGCCATGTGCCCCTCCTCCATACAATTTTTTAAATTTTTTATTCAAAAAATTCATTGTTGTAGACACATAAAATATACCGATTGACATCATGCATTCGATCCTGACTCACTAACATCTTTTCTTCCTAATCATCCCTCGATCTAACCATTTAATCAGATTCCCCTATTTGATTAAATTCATCAATATTCGTCTCTTAATTAAATAAATCATTTTATCTAATTAAGTCAATTCCTTTTGTTAATTAAATCAACCCATCTTATCTAATTATCCCTATTTAATTAAATAATCAATTTATTTGATTAAATTTCTAAAGTCTATCCATTAAATTAAATAAATTAAAACCTTATTTGATTTAATATAACATCATCCCTTTTAATTAAATAAATCAAAATCTTTATTTAATTAGCCTCTTATCATATTCCCCTCTTATTTGATTTAAATAAACCCATAAATCTAAGTCAAATAAGTCACATCATCAAACCTCCTGCTAAATTAATTAACCCTTGATTAATTTAATCTAATCTCATGTCACATCCTCTAGATAATGCAAGTTGCACATGAAAATAGATTTAATTCTTTTATTAAATCCCTATTTTCCTCACATGGCATCTTTGGAATATTCTCTCAATTTGAATTCAAAAATTCCAAGTCAACATGTACATCCAACAAGGCAATAAATTCATCTTACATGTCCTTGCCTTAAGCCAAGTGGCATTTATTGCATTTTCCCTTCCCTCTTACATATCATTTCAACAAATTTGAATTTCAAATATTGGCATTTATTGGCATAAACCCGAAATCTTGCACAACTATCCTCCATTCATAGCTTGACAAATGGCACCATATCATTGGATGAAAGTTAGTCCCACATTGCTCAAATTTGGACTTTCATCCATCTTGAAATCCTATAAATGAAAGGCTCATATCTTTATTTGATCATCCACAAACATTGCAAAGTTGTCATGCTAAAATACTTACCCATTCTCATCCATCACTTGAATTCTTAGCTAGGCTTTTTTCAGATTTGGCTTGGAGTTCTCATTTTTCATCAAAGTGGATCACTCTTCATCATCAATCATCAAAGCTTGCATCTTAGGGATTGGGAAAGGGCCAATTTTCACATCAAATTGGCACCAATTCCCCCATGGGATTGAGAGTTTGCACATCTAATTAGGATTTTATCTTGTTTTTGTCATTTGCATTGTGTTCTTCATTATTTTCGTTCCTAGTTTGATTTGTAAATGGATTTCATGGGGAATCCTTCTTTTAGCTTGTAATTCCTTGTCTAACTTGTTTATTCATGTTGTTTTGCAGGTTCTAGGAAAAAGGTTCGCACATTTGGCGCTAGAAGGAGGGCTCGATAGCATTAATTCTAATTTTTCTTTGAAATTTCTATGTTTTTCTTCACACACATGAAATTCCAATGCGGGCTCATTAGCGTCATTGTTTCAGCTCCACGGGCTCATCAGCGTCGTTGTTTTAGCACCGTGGGCTAATCAACATCGCTATATTGCGCCGCTAGAAACAAAAACTGCGCCACTAGACTCGTCCCGCCAAAAATATTCAAATTTCTAACTGCACCGCTGGACTCGTTGACTTGCAGATTCTGGTGAAAATTTTGAAAAGAGCGACACCATTGAAAACTACGATGTTGGGAGAAATTGCGACGCAATCGTGCTCTCTGTCCCGACACAGAGAGCCGCTGACTGGTAAGCGACACTGTAAGAGCACCGCTAGAAGAGAAAAACAACGATGCCTTCATGAGTTGCGACGCTGGGAGACAGAAAAAGGGAGAATTTAACTTTTTAGCATGTGCTTTTGGTTTATGATTTATTTGTCTCCTACTTTCTGGTTTTTATTTCCTGTGTTTGTCCAGAATCTGACTTCTTTCTCCTTTGTAGGATGAAAATTGAAAAATGAAGGAAGGAGGAGCATGGTGATGAGTTTTTCTTCAATCAAAGTGTTTTTAAACACTTAAGTGTTTGTTTAACACTTATTTAAAGAATTTGTCATCTTTTCATCCTTAGAACACTAGCTTTCATTTGGGCTTAAAAAGAACCTTTCAATTTCTTTCTTTTTGCAAAGGTTAAAACGAACAATAGGATCAACAACTTACTAGATTTCGTTTATGGGATTAACAAATTGAACAAATGTCTTTCACTTGTGATTTGGTGCTTTAAAATGAAGTCATATATTGCTCTGAGGCTTTAAAAAGAACAAGTGTAGCTTTGTTTTTGTGAGGGCTTACTTAGACTAAAGCCATTGAAAAAGGATGTATGCGCTTCTCTCGTGCTTTATAGTGATCTTGAGAATCAAAAGGCCTTTTTCATGACTTTGGGATGAGACAGAGCAATCACCTCCACACTTCAATTTGGGCTTAAAAATTGAACAAAATCTTGTGCGAGTGTCAGTGGGGGCATTTTCGTGTATATTCTCTCTCTTTGTTGCCATCAAAGATTGATCGAGTTACGGTATTTTCTCTTCATTCACCTTTGTTTATCCTAGAGGGCCTACCTTGTGGGAAAAAGTAATCACCCAAGGGAACGCCTCAACCGGTAACACTCTGAAACTGAGAGTATTTCTAGCCGGGATATAAATGTGGATATTGGACGAAACGCCAATATCACGCGGTTGACTCTGACAAGATGGATCCGAAAGGGGACTCTTGCCACGTTGGGTCAACTCCTACAAATAGAAATTCTGAACTAGAACCCTTGTTTTATAGTGGCCTATTGATCCATTGAGTGAGTTTATCGAAGTGGTGCATTGGAACTTAGATTTCAAGAAGTTACTTACCATGTCCAATCTTGGTTGAAATATAGAGGTTAAGATTTCATCATACCTTTATATTTTTCCTTGGTTCCATGTAAAATCATCTCTTCTACGAAGGGCATGAGGCAAGCCCACCAAGAAAAATGTACCCATTAAGCTAGGATGTTGCATTGCTTGTGAGTCAGTTTGAAAATACATTGCTTGATCGAAAACAAATAAAAAACAAACACTTAACATCATCCAAATTTCAAACCATTTTGAAGACAAATATCATTGACTCAATCCATATGTTATTACTTTCCCTTGGGACTCATGCCCTTAGAGGTTTCTAAACATTGGGTTACATTTCGATTTGTCTCCTTAAGTAAACAATAGGAAAACCCTTGCCTTAAGTTCATTAAATTTCCACATAAATCTTGTGGGGTTTGAAGAAATTTAGACATTGGACATCTTAGTTTGAAACTTTAATAAAAAAGAGTGTTTATGGTAAAATAAAGACATTAAGCAAAGCTAAACAAAATGAACTTCCATATGTGTTGAAGACTCACAATTCCCAAAGCAAAAATCATTGAAATGAAATCAATCTTTGGTTACAAAGGTCTTTAGGAAGCATTTGCATGCTCTTCAATACCTAGATCTAGGCAAACAAAGTGGTCTTTCTAGGTTCATCTAGGGATCAAAACATATCAAAATATTTTCATCCATCCTCCAAACATTAAAACAACATCATCTCATAAATCACCTTTTGAAAATCTTGAAAATCATCCTTAAGTGCTAGGCTTTGTGGAAAAATCAAAAACACCAAAATCATTGAGAACAAAGACCTTGAAAACATTTATCAAAACACCTTTGGCTAGGCATGTGTAGATGCATCCTTTTGCATATACTTAGTCAAAGTTATCAAAAATCATCTTGTCTAGCTTAGTGTATGTAGATGAATCCTTCTTCATATACTTAGTGAAACAATTATCTTGTTTGGGTAGGTGTGGGTAGATGCATCCTTCTCCTCACACATATCGAAATCATCATCCTTTGGACAAATCTATCCCTTAGATCATCATCCAACATCTTAGGGTCTTTTTGTTCAAAATCAAAAACCAAACCAAATCAAAGATCAAGGACAAAATCTCAAAACGAAAATCAAATCACAAAATCAAAAATCAAAATCCAAAGTCCTAAAAGCCTAGTATTTCATTCAAGATCTATCAAAAGCCAAAAACATCCATAAACATCCATCCTTAAACATCATCATATCATCATCACCTTTGATCCTAAAGGCATCCTAGAAATTTCTACTTTGGGGGCATAAGATAAATATCAATTCAAAGAATCAAAGAGATTCATCTCCCATATTCTCGAAGATTGATCCTTGTTTTATGGTTCTTACTAGATCTCAATACAAGAAGAGTATGGAAGCCAACAAAGAAACTCCCGCTTCAAGCGATCTTAGCCAAACAAATGCAGAAATGAATCCCGTCGAATCAAGCAATCCATTGACCCTCTCATCATCACAAAATCCGCAAGAAGAAAACCAAGGAGAGGACCTCACTTTTGGAATGTCTCGCGAGGAAATGATGGAAATGCTCCAAAATCCGGACAACCATAGAATCATCAACATCATGATGAGACTTAAACCTTCGTTGTACATGCTTGAACTAGCAAAACAAGGGGCCAAGTTGCCTTCCGATTTTGATGTGAGCACTATAGTAGAGACATCTTTTCCACCAATCTCATCCACCATCCCCATTTCATCTACACCCCCATCTCAAAACATCACACATAATATCCCGCAACTCACAACATCATTTGCTCCAACTCAACCCAACGTTAACAAGGGAACCACATTTCTCAATGCTCTTCAATCACATCCCCTTGTTAATAACCAAAACTTGGACGCAAACACCACATTAGAACAAAACATCCCCCAAAATCCATTGCACAAAAATGTTCCTCTCACCTTACACTATGACCCATCATCAACATTTTTTCATGGAGCACCACAGACACCTCTTCTCACAAATTCACAAGAAGAGGGGGATATGTTCTGACCAGGGGGCATATTCGACACCACACAACAACTAACACCCCTTACATTTCCACCTATCCCACCACTACCATTATCATCCATACCACTCCTTCATTTAGGGCTTCCCCCTCTACCAAACATCAATCAAAACAATATCCCAACCATCAATCAATGCATTACACCAAACACCCAAAATTTATCGTGAATATCGCAACAAAAAATGGCAAATACACAAGCAATATCATCAAACACCCCCACATCATCACAAAGCATGGTCTCCCAAGGGCCAATCACATCAATGATGCCACTTACCACACCAACACCACCATCCATTAATTAAATAATCAACACAACATCACCATTCACCACCACCACAAATGCCATTCCAAATCCACTACCACCCCCACCACCACCAACATTCACCACATCAAATTAATATGATGCAGCATTGCAAGCTACCTTCCAAAAAGGATACCAACAAGTCCAAAAACAAAAAGCCGTACAACAAGGTGCTCAAGCTACTCAAGCTGCCCAAGCTGCACAAGCCACATTACAAGCGCAACAAGCACAACAAGCCCAAGCGTTATTGCAACAACAACAACAACAACAACAAGCCGCTCAAGCTTCCCAAGTTGTGCAAGCATTGAAAGCACAAAGGGCCGCTCAAGCACAACTTCTATTGCAGCAACAAACCACACAAGCACAAGCACAAGCTCAATATCAGGCTCAACAAGCGCAAGCACAAGCACAACTTCTTGCACAAGCAACACAATTACAAGAATATCAGCATGCATTAAAGCAATATCAAGAACAACAAGAAGCAGCAGAATTGGTAGCCCAACAACAAGCATTGTGGGAACAACAACAAGCACAACAACAAGCATTGTTGGAAACAACAACAAGCACAACAACAAGCACAAACCTTAGCACAGCAGCAACAAGATCAACAATAGGTGTTGTTCATGTACAAAAGCAGGTAGAAGCCTACCTCACTCTCCAGAATATACACATACCAGTGAACAACACACCGACCAACCCACCCGCCCAAACCATGATTGCAATACCCCAAAACACATTCATCCCACCCCCTGATCCACAAGATGATGTGATGACACAACTTAGGTTGCTCTCGCAACAAGTGCTCGACCTTCAATCAGGGCAAACAACCAAAACACCAAGCAACTTGTGTCCCTATCTATTTGATAGGAGCTTAGAAATGAAACCATTCCCTAAGGGATTTGAAATCCCCAAATTTGACAAATATTGAGGGACGAGAAACCCTGAAGATCACATCAGGGAATTCTAAGTTCATTGTATGGAGGTCGCATATGATGATACTTATCTGATGCAACTATTTCCTAGAAGCTTGGCAGGTCCCGCTATCGAATGGTTCTCTCGCTTACCTTCAGGCATTAGAACGTTCCAAGAGATTACAGACGCATTCATTAAGAACTACGTAGGTAACATTGCAATGGATGTTAGTCTCGAAGAACTCTCGGCTCTAAAACAAGGAAAGAATGAATCTTTCGCTTCATTCCTTCAATGTTGGCGATCCAAGGCTAATCGAAGCAAGCAGACCATGCCAGAAGAAAAAGTTTGCACAATCATCTCCAACCTTCAAAGCCGCTTGGCATTTCATCTCAAGGTTCAGGGTATCACCACATATGAACAATTGATCTCCAAGGCACTTAGCATCGAAAGAGCCCTTGTGACTCAACCCATCGAATCAACATCATATCACGAACATCAAAACAATCACCCATCATCCAATTACAATGATAAACCTTGCACGTGGGTGAGAAACAAAAACATCACTAATGATGGTGTCATAGATTCCAAGGTGGTCATTAGTGGTCCATGTCAAAACACACCCGCACAAAAAATCCAAACACCCAATCAAAATACTCATCACACAATGCATCAACCCAACAATAATCCCACCATCAATAACCTCAATGATCAAAGAGGACCACCTCAATGCAAAACATACCCCAAACGAAAATACACCATGTTGGGGGAACCACTTGAGCACATCATGAAAATGTTGATTGATGAGAGCTCATCAAAGCACCGACATTCGAGAATTACCAAGAACCCGATGTCAAACCTCCTTGGTACAATGAGAATCAACTGTGTGAATTCCACAAAATCAAAGGCCATACCACAAACAGTTGCATGAGACTCAAAAACATTATCCAAGATCTCATCGACAAAAGAATCATAAACGTGGAACCACCTATGGGGAATCAAGACCTTAAAATCTACACAAATCTGATGCCGAATCATGGAAACAAAGGGAATAACAAGGATAAAGGAAAAGGCAGTGTAAATCATGTATACAAAACAATCGTTGCCTCCCTAAATGAAGACTGCATGGTCATCACCATGAAGGGCCCCCATGCTGAAGATTGTGGAGTCACCACAAGAGGCGGAAAAGTCACCATCACAGGGTCATCTCAACCAAATAAGGTCCCTTCATCTAGATCCAATGGCTACAGTGTTGTAGACCAACTCAAAAGAACACCAATACACATCTCCATCATGTAGTTAAAAATATCATCGTCCCATAAAAAGATCCTTGAAGAAGCATTAACCTCATCCATTGTCCCCACAGATCTCGATGCGAAGCAATTCCAAGCTATGGCCAGAAATATCATAACACCTAATCTCCTTACATTTTCTGACCAGGATTTTCCTGCCCAACCATCTCACAATCGCGCACATCACTTGGAAGCCATAGTTCATAAAACCAAAATCAAAAAGGTCTTGGTGGATGGAGGTGCGGGTTTGAACATTTGTTCTCTCAGCCTCATCAAGCAGTTAAAAATATCAGAAGATTCCATCGATAAAGGGAAAGGCATCACAATAAGAGCATATGATGACCAAGAAAGGGTGTCTCAAGGCACAATCAAACTCCCTATTCAAGTAGGGCCAACGCTCATGGAAACCACTTGTCAGGTCTTGGACCTTGATTTTCCATACAATATCCTCCTGGGACGCCCATGGATCCATGCGATGAAAGCTGTAGCATCAACCTTCCACCAATGTGTGAAATTCACACATAATGGACAAGAGGTTACCATCCATGGAGATCCTGATCCATTCTCATATTGCAAAAATCTTGAGGCAAAGTATTACAAAATCCCCCAAGTGCCAAAAAATGATGAGGGCCCATCCACACCATACATCGACCCCGCCAGTCTCGCGTCCACTTCTGCGACAGAGACACCCACCACTCCCGCCATCCCCACCATCTCTGACATTAAGCTCATCATCCAAGAAGATGGTTGTGGAAGCTACAAGCTCCCTAACAATGCCTTTGTGATAGGAGAATTACCACAATCTCCCAGATCACGAGGACGTCTACAAGAAAATCAAGCTTCCACATCACAAACATATCCTAAAGATTATCCTGAATTCACAAGCTGGGGAGACCTTGGACAAGAGGTTATTGAAGCAAATCCATCTCACATGTTGTATCGAGATGAAAGACCGACACTTGAATTACCAATGGATGAGACAAACAAGGGCCTACAAATGATGCTTGCAATGGGCTATGACAGAAACCAAAGACTAGGGAAAAATGACAATGGTCTCTTAATATCTATCATGCCAGAGATGCGACCTCTAACAAATCTTGGACTTGGATGTACCACTTTGAGTATAACCATGCGTGGCCAAAGACCTTCAGTCAGAACGGTTAATATTTCTCCTCAGCCAGTACTAGCACAAGTATACTCCCCAATATCCATAGGGAGAGACATGCATAACTTTATAACTGAGCCCTATATTAGTAGCGATGATGAGGATCACTTGACCAATCTACCTAGGTTATTTGAGGATGCCACCCTTTGCATGATTAGTACCTTATCTTTTGAATCCGATCATCAAAATCATGAGATTCACTTAATCTATCCCCAATTGATCGACTATGACCAAAGAGGACCACCAGTTCTCGATACATTCAAAAATAATGAGGCACTCTTAGAATTCATGGGATTGAGGGATAACATTCCAGATGGAGATCACAAGGCATGGTTTATAATGGAATTAGACACACATGCCTATAATGGGGAAACAATTGAATCCTTCAGTCGAAAAAGTGAGAAACTAAGAATCATATCCAAGTCCTTGAGTGTAAACCACACTGTGGCACTCTCTGACAAGAAAATAGTAAAAAGAAAGGACGTATCCAATGGTGAAAACCTCTTTTAGGAACCCGAGGATGAAGGATTCAATCTTCCTCTAAGAGCTATTCATCCAGAGAAGTCAACAGTATTGGCCAAAAAATGCAATCCTATCAACTCAGGAATAGAGGAGACCCCACATATCATATTCTATGCAGAATCACTATTATCAGACGAATAGGAACTCCTAGCAGCATTCCTAAAAGAGAGGCAAATAAACTTCACATGGAGTTATACCGATATGCTAGGGCTTGATCTAGAGACTATGGTTCATCACTTAGCTGTGTATCCAAAAGCAAAACCAGTCAAACAAAAGCTTCGTAAAATGCATCCTCAAATTGCTCTATTGGTCAAAATGGAGCTCAAAAATTTGTTAGATGCAGAATTCATCTGACCAATCGATTATCCAGAATGGGTGTCGAATTTGGTACCTGTTTCAAAGCATAACAGAGCCATCAAAATCTGTACAGACTTTAGGGATTTAAACAAGGCATGTCCCAAGGATGATTTCCCACTTCCCAACATCGACATGATAGTGGATATGATGGCAGGACATGAGATGCTATCATTAATGGACGGTTTTTTGAGGATATAACTAGATCATGATAGCAAAAGAAGATCAACATAAGACAGCTTTTACTTACAGTCCATGGGGGACCTACTGTTGGAACATGATGCCATTTGGCCTAAAGAATGCAGGAGCAACCTATCAAAGTGCCATGATGTTGATATTCCATGATATGATTCATAAAACAGTCGAAGACTATGTCGATGACATTCTAGCTAAATCAAGGAAAAGACAAGATCATATAGCAACCCTATGTGCTATCTTTGATAAACTAGAGGAATACAGAGTCAGACTAAATCCCAAGAAGTGCGTCTTTGGCGTACAATTAGGAAAATTGTTAGGATACATAGTCTCCATGAGGGGTATTGAGGTGGATCTGGAAAAAGTGAAAGCAATCCTTGAGATGGAAGCGCCAAAGACATTAAAACAACTGAGAAGCCTCCAAGGCAGACTCCAATCCATCAGACGATTCATAGCACAACTGGCAGACAAGCATAATTCGTATTCGCACCAACTCCACAAGGGGGTAGCATACAAATGGGATACAAAGTGCGAAGAGGAATTTAACAAAATCAAGGAATACCTACTGACACCACCAGTTTTAATGTCCCCCATCCTAAAGAAGCCATTGATCTTATATGTGTCAGCAACAGCAGCAGCCCTTGGAGCTCTCCTAGCTTAGCATGATGAAAACGGAACAGAGAGGGCTATTTACTATATCAGCAGGACAATGGTCGGTCACGAGATAAATTACTCCTTCATTGAGAAAGCTTGCCTCATAGTAGTGTTTGCATCCCAAAAATTCAGACATTACATGTTGGCACACAAGATAAAGCTCATTGCAAAAATTGATCCCCTCAAGTATCTACTATCAAAGGCAATGCTCACAGGTAGAATGGAAAAATGGGTAATGATACTGTCATAGTATGATATCGAGTATGTAGAGAGGAAAGCCATCAAGGGTCAAGTTATTGCAGATCAACTAGCAGAAGCACCCATTTATTCTGAGAACCCTCTTGTTTCAGAATTCCCAAATGAATCCATCTTTAACATCAATGTAATTGACCATTGGAAATTATACTTCGATGATTCATATACCCAACATGGATTAGGAGCCGGTGTCTTCTTCATCACCCCACAAGGGGATTGCATACCGAAGTCATACAAATTGGAATTTCCTTGTACCAACAACATAGCGGAATACGAGGCTTTGACTATAGGCCTTAGGATAGCAGTGCAATGGAATATCATAACTCTCAGGGTGTATGGAGACTCTCAGTTGATCATAAATTAGGTCAATAATGAATATCAAACTAGGATGACAAGTTCACTCCATACAAGAAATTGGTGGAGACTCCAATGGAGTCCTTCATTGACATAACATTCAAGTAGATTCCAAGAACCAACAACAGAGCAGATGGCACCATGGCTACAATTGGGTCACTATTAGATATCCCTCATAACGTGCCAAAATATGAATTTATGATTGAGCAGCTTCTTGTCCCCACATTCAAGGTACCAGAATCAGAATATGTGTGTGAAATTGTTGGTCTGAGCGATCCTTGGTATCATGACATCTATACATATCTTCGCATAGGAGTCACACCCGTTGACCTCCTGTCAAACCTAAAATGAACCTTTGTCAGAAAGGCATCTAGATTTGTCATCCTAGGTGATACCTTATACCATAGAAGCATAGAAGGTACCTTAATACACTGTCTAAATGCTGAGGAGGCATTAACCACTCTAACCAAAGTTCATAACGGTATTTGTGGCTCACACTCGAGTGGAATAACCATTGCCAAGAAACTACTGAGGATGGGGTATTACTGGCCCACAATGGAAAGAGAAGCATATGATCATGCTACAAGATGTTTACAATGTCAACAGCATGGAGATCTCATCCATGCTCCAACTCAAGCACCTCATCCCATCGTCACACCATGGCCTTTCTCGCAGTGGGGACTCGATCTCATTGGGAAAATCACACCCACCTCATCCAATGGCCATAAATTCATTATCACTGCAACTGAGTATTTCACAAAGTGGGTGGAGGCCATACCCATGACGTAATCACTAGAAAGTAGATCTCAAAATTCATCCTGAACTATCTCATCTATTGTTACGGTGTCCCACAAGCCATTATCTCAGATAATGGGACACCATTCAAGAACTAGGAAGTTCGCGACTTGTGCGAGAAATTCAAAATCCAGCATCGCTTCTCCACCCCGTATTATCCCCAAGGCAATGACCAAGCAAAAGCCACAAACAAAACCATCCTCAAAATCCTTAAGAAAATAGTCAATGATGTAGGTCGTGACTGGCATCTACAGCTTAATCCCGCCCTCTGGGCTTATCGAACCAGCATCCGCACACCCACTGGTGCCACCCCCTTCTCCTTGGTCTATGGATCAGAAGTTGTACTCCCCATTAAGATCGAGCTCCCATCCCTCAGGATATCACTGCAAAACCTTGTCACGGATGAAGAATATTGGGTTTCAAGACTAAATGAGCTGGAGTTACTGGATGAGAGACGCATAGATGCTTTAAATCACTTGCAAGTCTATTAGAATAGACTCAAAAGAAGCTACAACAAAAAAATTAGAAGCAGGACTTTCCAAGTCAGAGAACTGGTCTTAAAAGAAAATCAGAAGAATGTCCCAAACCCAAGTAGCAAAGGAAAGTTCAAACATAATTGGTTGGGACCATTTGTCATCACAGCAAGTTAACAATCAAGGGCATACCGGCTATCAACACCTAAAGGGGAACCTCTGCATGAGCCCATGAATAGCTCCCATCTCAAAAAGTTTTATGCCTAAATATTTCAAGGTATAGAACCTAAAAATGGAAAAAAAATCAGAAAAAGTCCTGAAAAAATAGTCACTTAGGTGAAAACCTAGCAAACAGGTGTCTTGGTGACAACACAAAAATAAAAAAAGCAAAAAAAATCCAAAAAAAATAAAAAATAAAAAATCGGAAAAAGGATTGAAAATAGTAAAGAGAAAAATCGTCCTCTAGTGAAAACCACTTCAGTGGCACTTTGGGCAAGTACCTTGGTGAAAACCTGGCAAACAGTCGCCTTGTGTAAATAAGCACTTTCCATCCACCAGGATCTTTACGACTTGTTCGGCATTATCACTCCATTTTGCTTCAGTCATTCATCGCATCACTCATCCACTCGCATCCGCACCATAGCTTGGTCTTGTTTTCGCATCATGATCCCTCCTAGTACTACTCAGCCCATCCTCAAGGTCAGTTTGTCCTGCCTTTATCAGAGTAGTCTATTACATCACGCTGGGGGCACATTCTCATCGGATCGGATTCATGTATGATCTTAAGGTCTTCAAACCAGAAATCTAAAAACATCAGAAAATCCAAGAAAATCCAAAAACATCCAAAACATATCAAAAAATCCAAAAAACAGAGTCATCTTTTCGAACTACGTTGTCTCTAAGCTTGAACGTAGGCAAGGTTGATCTTTGATCATCCCCCAAGACATTTAGGTTAGTCCTATAGGAGTCTGTCATAATAAACTGACATCTCATCATGTATATCATCATCTGTAAATCAGTCAAGTCGTCAATCGAACTACGTGGTCTCTGCGTATATAACGTAGGCAAGGCTTGTCTATTGACCAGCCCTCGAGACCCCTAAGATAGGTCTTTAGGTTAGTCTCTTGGTCAAAACCTTGGAAAATCCTAAAACATCAAAAAATCAAAAATGAAAACATTTGAAAAACTCAAAAAAATACCAAAAACAGCCTCAAAACATTTCAAAACGTTAAAAACATCCAAATATTTGAAAAAATCCATCCACCTCATCTTGCTTGCACCCGCAATAAGCATCATCCATAATAAACTAATCATCATCATCAACCTTTGGTAAAATAATCAGAAACAAGTCTAGCAGATTACAAGTAGAACTCCAAACGTCAAGTCTTAAGTCTAAATCAGTACATAAGCAAATTGGTTATCTCTTCATATCGATAACACATCATCTAAATTTGTCCCATATCAATCATCTCTTATAAACGAAATGATGTGTCACCATCCACTAACATGTCCTAGGATGAATCCTTCCTACAATGGGCATTATCTTTTGGCAATAAGTTTCGCTTATCATCCTTAGAAAACACATCATTTTCCGTTAGCGGTATTGAAGAGCATTAGTTTGTTTATTTACTTGATCTTTATCTTTTTGACTTATCTTATTTGTGCCCATTCCAAGGACATCTCAATGATATCCCAAAACAAAGGATTTAGAGAAATAGGAATGGGGCAACGATCATTATCTTTTGTCTACTATGCTTGTTGGATGTTCTTGTAATATAACCTTGGTGAATACTTGCTTTGTTACGTATGTATGGAAGAGGTCTAGGGCAACTTGTTGACTATTACATGGATAGGTTTACCTTTCCGTGTTTTGGTCCAAGGTGCCTAAAACTTCTGAAGTACATCCTAGCAAGGTTTTTGTATGTCAGGTGTGAACAAGAATACTCCTATCTGATTGTTGAGTCAAAGTCCATCACACTAAGTACCACGCCATCTTGGTTGTCTATACCTTGATGCATCGTACCACGTGTGTTATCAAACATAAGAAAATATGGCCCTTTGAAAATCCCAATTCCTCAGCAAGCAATCATCATCCTCATCATTATCATTCGCATTTGTGTCATCTTGTGTCTTGTTGAAATGACTTCTTATTTTCTCACTAATCATGCTAACAAGGTACTATGACAGATCACGATCATCGCCATCAATCCTGTATCCACAAATCATTAGCATATGGCATGAGCATATCATATAGGGAACATACGCATTGCATTTAAATCATCATAAATAGGTTATCATAAACATTCTTCACAAATAGATGCATCCATGTCATTACATTTCACTCACTACATTGCATCTCATGGCACTATATCAATCATGGCATAAACATTTCATTTTCATAACCATTTCACATTTCCATCTAAATTATCACATAAACATCTACACAATCATCTCATAATCATTTATTGCATAATCATAAGCAATAGGCATATAAGCATTTAATTCATTAGACATATCATTGCATCACATACATCATCATCTAGGATAATAACATTTATTCTAGGCATCTCATAAAATCATCTCATTATGCATTAACACCATTTCATTAGCATCATATCACGACCATCGCATCATATCACATCCATCCATAAATCATCTCATATATATAAGCATTTTCTATGCATCATTGCATGATACCATCAATCAAATCATTTCACATATTGCATTGGCATAAAATAAGTCATCATATAGTTAACATCATTGCACATCATATCATAGGTCATAATCAATTGCATAAACGTCATTAGAAATAAATGCATCCATAACATATAAAAGAAGAACCATACATGCATAGATAAAAGTACGCATTTCATCACATCAAAATAGGCTCATATATATCATATCATCTGTCATACTACAAATAATAATTGGATCACTGTACAAGTATGTCAATTAGTACAAAATGCCCATCGGGCTATCAAAAATGAGCCCATAAAGCACAAAAAATGTGTATCATCTGAATCACGGTTGATCTTCGTGAATGCTGCCCTCACCCCTATCACCATGGCCCTCTGGTGGTCTCTGGCTAGCCCGCTCTGAGTACTCTGGGACCCAGTCTGCTCTAGGTACAGTGTCATGATAGGCCCGACAATAGTACTCTATCTCTTGGATAGCCTCCCTATAATATCGCACCGGCACTGTGCCCTGGGACGAGGAGGCTGTCATGCTCTCAATCTGTTGTCTACGGCCTAGCTCTGTAGCCTCCTATAGCTCTGCAGCCTGCCTCTGCTGAATAGCCTGGTCTCTCTCTACCATCACTACCTAGACCTGGGTATGCAACTATAAAATCAAGGCATCTCGTGCGTCTACTTGCCCTGCTAGCTGTGCATGTGGCTGCACATGAACCTGGTCCTCACCCTCGGCTCGTGGTGGTGGGACTGGCGGATCCTATTGCTGGTCCTGCATGGGGACATCTCCCTAACCTGGTGGAACTGGGGGCACCAATGGTGGATCTTGTCGGATCTTGATCCTCGGTCCTCGCCCTCGTCCTTGTCCTCTCCCCCTGCCTCTAACCCTGTGTACCTCTGGATCCTCGCCTAGAACAGCTAGACAAAGAGGAGGTCTAAACCAATCTCTATAGGCCTATGTAGTCCTTGGGTCTACCAAGCCCTGATCATAGGCCCATGGATGGGCCACTAACTGCCGAAAGATCTCAACCGCCTCTGTGGTAGGAATGCCAGGCCCCCATACCGTCTGTGTCATGCTCCGTGCAAAGATGACCACATAGTCGTCATCCGGCCGATCCTGTGGCTCTCCAAACTAACATTGTACGCACCTAGGCAGGTACCTCTCAATCATCATATGCTCCCAGCCCTGCATGTATCGATCCTGCTGGCAGTAGAAGAGCTGAGCGACATCATCAGTCCATCCGGGCCGACCAAGGTATGGACGCCAAGTAAACACAAGCATCTCGTCCAATACCCGCCTCCAGTAGGGGATCCCATGCTCGCCGGTGTGTGTGAAGGACACACCACCTCTGTATAAAGCCACGAGGGCATTCTTTGCCCCCATCAGAACTAGAACAACTTGCGGACGTAGCACAAAAATGTGCTCCCATGCCCAAATATGAAGAAGAGTCACTCCAGCTCCTAGTGCTCTACCATCCACATAAACATACTCGTGGAGATCCCTGTAGAGTGAAGCCAAAAGGATGGGTCCCCATGCAAACCGAATTGGCCTGTCTCAGACCATCCTCTCCCAGCAATATCCCCAACCCAGACTGAAATATCTCCCTCGTTAGTCTAGGGCAACCAAACCTGAAATGATCGCTGCAATGGCCTAGCGGAAGGGAGGTGCTATAACCCTGTACCTCTCTAGCTCGATCTGACCCTCGCAGTAAATAATGTCGCGCATAGCAAGGACTTTGACGCAGCACTCGCGTCCCTCCTCCATGTCATAGATCACCCGGCGGCCATGAATGGGCAATCATAAAATGTGCCAGACATCCTCTAGGGTGACTATGCCACCTCTCAGCCAACGCTGATAGCATCCCTAGGTGTGTGTGTATGGGCATTGTGTATGCAATATGCCATAGGCCAGCAGCTCCCAGTCGATCCTGGTCTCTGTCACTCAGGTCTCGTAGGACGCTCGCCAAATCCTGCAACCGGTGCTCTCGAGAATAGAGCTTCCTCGGTCTGTCCTGCATCAAGGAAAGTCAGCACGTTAATTTTTTTGAAAAAATCATGGCCTAATGCTCCAAACTTGCATCCAGCAACATAGTTTGTGAAGGCGTCACAATTTGAGTTTCCTCAAACTCTGACACTAGACCCTGAATCGAGCTAAACAGCGTCGTCGTGGCGTAATTTATCGTTAGCGTCGCAATTTTTGTGAAAAGCGTGCAGCCGCGGTGCACTTTAATCAAACCGAACTGCCGAGCCCGAACCCAGCGGTGGAGTTTATGAACTCCAAATAGCACCGCTGCGGCGCAAAAAGGAAAATAGTGGTGCACTTCAAACACCGAGCAGCGCTATAATAGCGTCACTGGAGGTGAGCTCTCTTTTAAACATGTAATAAATGTGTCAAATGAAAAAAATAAGCTTTGGTAAGGACCACATATCGGTGCCTTGATGCCTAGTGGCCGCTGGTAGGTCCGAACTTGGTCTGAAATGTGCAGAGGAAGCTATTGTTGCGCCATATCGTTGGAGGGTCAGAGCTCAAATTTCAAGGTTTTCTAGCCGAGGTGTGTGAAAATGACTTGAAAGTGACCCCTCGGGCCCCTTTTAAGCCTAAAAATTAGGGTTTTTTAACCTTAATTGGCTATCCTGCTAGGGTTGTGGACCCCCAAACCTGTTTTTGTCCGTTTGAGGCTTGTTTTTCATCGTTTTATTGCATTTAGACATGTTTTTAGCTTCTCGGACCTCTTTCGGACTTGTCGGGGACTTGGTCACCTTTTTTTCGCTAGACCACCCAAAAAATTAAAATTTTTGTCTGATCTCTTGAGGGGGCATTATAATGGCATGTTTTCTCTTGCCAGGCAGCAATGGGGAAAGTTTTTAAATATAAAAAAAAAACGGCTTTGATCGAGATCGTTTATTCTTTGAACCAATGCAACGAGTGCATTGTTTCAAAGAGGGGCAAAATGTAGACACGTAAAATATACTGATTGACATCGTGCATTCGATCCTGACTCACTAACATCATTTCTTCCTAAATCATCCTCGGTCTAACCATTTAATCAAATTCCCCTATTTGATTAAATTCATCAATATTCGTCTCTTAATTAAATAAATCATTTTATCTAATTAAGTCAATTCCTTTTGTTAATTAAATCAATCCATCTGATCTAATTATCCCTATTTAATTAAATAATCAATTTATTTGATTAAATCTCTAAAGTCTATCCATTAAATTAAATAAATTAAAATCTTATTTGATTTAATCTAACATCATCCATTTTTATTAAATAAATCAAAATCTTTATTTAATTAGCCTATTATCATATTCCCCTCTTATTTGATTTAAATAAACCCATAAATCTAAGTCAAATAAGTCACATCATCAAACCTCTTGTTAAATTAATTAACCCTTGATTAATTTAATCTAATCTCATGTCACATCCTCTAGATAATGCAAGTTGCACATGAAAATAGATTTAATTCATTTATTAAATCCCTATTTTCCCTCACATGGCATCTTTTGGAATATTCTCTCAATTTAAATTCAAAAATTCCAAGTCAACATGTACATCCAACAAGGCAATAAATTCATCTTACATGTCCTTGCCTTGATCCAAGTGGCATTTATTGCATTTTCCCTTCCCTCTTACATATCATTTCAACAAATTTGAATTTCAAATATTGGCATTTATTGGCACAAACCCGAAATCTTGCACAACCATCCTCCATTCATAGCTTGACAAATGGCACCATATCATTGGATGAAAGTTAGTCCCACATTGCTCAAATTTGGACTTTCATCCATATTGAAATCCTATAAATGAAAGGCTCATATTTTTATTTGATCATCCACAAACATTGCAAAGTTACCATGCTAAAATACTTACCCATTCTCATCCATCACTTGAATTCTTAGCTAGGATTTTTGCAGATTTGGCTTGGAGTTCTCATTTTTCATCAAAGTGGATCACTCTTCATCATCAATCAACAAAGCTTGCATCTTAGGGATTGGGAAAGGGCCAATTTTCACATCAAATTGGCACCAATTCCCCCATGGGATTGAGAGTTTGCACATCTAATTAGGATTTTATCTTGTTTTTTTCATTTGCATTGTGTTCTTCATTATTTCCGTTCCTAGTTTGATTTGTAAATGGATTTCATGGGGAATCCTTCTTTTAGCTTGTAATTCCTTGTTTAACTTGTTCATTCATGTTGTTTTGCAGGTTCTAGGAAAAGGGTTCGCACAATTGTAAATAATTTTTTTTTAATTGTTTATTTTTTAAAAACATTTTTTTTGTAATAAGCTCAATTATGCATGTGTGGCGACAGCCAGTTAACCATCAAATTTAGGCCCGAGTTCTGCTGTGATGGCCGTATGACCGTCAAATTTAATCCAGCACTAGTTTTTCCCCCTTTGGAGGTATTTTCTTCTAGAGGCCGTAACTTGGGCATACGATATCGTTTTTTGGAAAACAAGATATCGTCAGAAAACTGATTCTGTCAACTTTCTAGTGGTGTGGGTCTTATCACTTTATTTTCTTGCTAGTGCATTCTACATCCTATTGAAGTCAGAGGAGCTGTTTTCAGTCTCGAGCTCATAACTTTTGACCAGTTACTCTATTTTTCACAATCTCAGTGATGTTGGAACCATCTTTTAGAGCTCTGCAATTCCATCCATGCAATTTTTCCATATTGTTCTTCAGGTATATTTTATTCAGATTTTTGTGTTTTCACACTCTGGTGGATTACGTGGACGTTTTAGCTCTTGGAAATTTTTTGTTTTTGTGGGATGACTTGTTGTTGGTTGTTCTATATGTATTTCCAACTTTTTTTCCTTTGTGGGAATTTTGAGCATCATTTGTAAGCATTTTCTTATATGTAAACACACTGAGATAAAGTGCCACACTATTGTACATGTTTTTGGGGATGTTGCACATAAGGTTGTGCTATATTTTATACTCGCACTGTATTATAAAGTACCATGGGGGGGTTGTGTAGTGTATTTGTTTTTTACATCACACCTTTGTCCGGTGAGTGTCCCTCCATGACAACAGTGGATCCATATGATTCCAGCCTCATGCATGTGTGCTTTACTATGCACACCACTTTTTCAGTTGCAGGTTCTTTCTTGTGCACTTTCAGATGTTGTTTCTTTTCCTTCATGCACTATAGGGTGTTTCACAATTTTTTCAGTGGATCTGTCAGGCTCTCCCAGTCAGCCTTATGGGGGGTATTATACTATTTGTGCTAATGCTTCCTTGGTTTTGGCTTGGAAGGAATCTTCCATTTTCAGTTGATCAATGTTTTTCAGACTATTGGTACTTGTGCCATCTATATCTTTGTTTGCCATCTGATTTGAGTAGTGTCATTGGGGGAACTCATGCAGATTGTTGTCTTATTGATCTTGATCATCGTATCTTCAGAGGAGGTTCTTCGACACATCTTTTGACAGAGTTTGTAGCTTCTTCATGATTTTGTGATGTTCTACATGTTATTTTTCTTAGGAAATTTCCTTGATTTGGAGGCTTTCAGTCCTTCAATCATCTTTGATCTCTTCTTGGAGTAGAGTTTTTTCCCACGAGGTTTTCTCTATTTCTCCACTTTATAGAGATCTTTTGTTTGTACATGGGTACCTTACTTGGCCTTGTTTTTCGGGACCCATCTTTGCTTTGATGCATCTTTTTCTTAGTGTTTTAGCTACTTCCTAAGTTCATCTTAAGGGGGTGTGTTAGAGTAATAAGTTGTTTCACTTAATTAATTTAATCATATTGGTTAATTAATTAAGTCACTTATCACTTTAGTTACTTAAGCTAAACTTAGACACATTAATAATTAATTAATTATTAATTATTAATTGTGCACACTAGGATTTCCCTTTTAGGTTTCACTTTAGGGTTTCTTAATCTCCTTTTATAAGGATTTATCTCATTGTAATTATTAACGGGAGAATATCTATAGCTTTCATATCTTCTTGAAATTTTTCTCTTATGTAGCTTTTTCTTGTTGAAGATAATTGCATATATTTGTTTGCAGATCTCTTGCATGGAAGGTGTCTTTTTTTGTGTTTGATCTTGTGGCTCATGGTTTTGTGCGTGTTTCACAATTTTAACAATGTGTATGTTTGGGCATGAAGCCCTAGTTGAGAGAAGTGCATTTTTTAATAGAAATTTGAGGTTTTAGAGACTAAAAGTGGGTGAAGTTTGGGGGCAGCATAATATTAAGGATTACTAAGCATGTGCAAGCTTAAACAAGGGTGTTTTACGTGGTGATAAGGTCACAAGAGGCCTAGAGATGGGTTTTTCAATGTATTCTCCAAAATCCCACTATATTGTAGGGGCAACTAGGCCAATTAAGCCTCCTTTTCCAAAGAGACGCCTTCCCAAACACCTACAATCAAGTAAAACACCATGGAAAGTCATTAAATATGTTACCAACCTTAATATTTCACAATTTTCAGAGCTCCAACCACTCACCAAGCTACCAATCCACTAAACCCTCACTCTCAAGCCACCAAACCTAGGTTTTCCCAGGAGCCTTATTGAAAATCACTCTTCCCACAATTAACTTTCACATAAAAATCCAAAAACATGCCATATGATGTTTGTACATGCTCAAAAGACTCTCACAAATGACTGCCCCAAAGGATTTCATCCATTCACACACTAAAACCACTCAAATTCACTCAAAATCATACATTTTCACACCCAAGGCTACATGCCATGACTCCAAAATGATCTCCCCTACTCCAAGAATAATATTATAACCTATTACCAACCTAATTGACTCATTCCACTGAGATACAATATATACATTAGGTGGAATGAGCCATTAAATCACTTGATGACCTCAAAACCTGAAATTTAGACTTCCAGACCTACCTACAGTAAAATCCACCTTAAGAGCTCAAAAAAAGATGGATTTCAATGCCACAAAAACAAAAACATGGATAACACATCCCTCTACCCATATCAAAATAATTTTATTCAATTCCCTTCAGTATGATCTCATGAAATTGACTGCTACAACACTGAAAAAGAGAAAAAGAAACTCAGATTTACAAAGAAAATAGAGCTTTATTGATCAATGCTTATACAAAATATTCCACTTTTCTCCACACACTCCTTCATTTGAGATTCACATACATATATTCAACTCCCTTAATCAATAGTTGATTGAAAACCAATGCCACAAGTGACCTTTTGCCTTCCCTGACCATTCAGCTTCCGCACTATGCATTTCTTGCACTTCAAAATTTCAAAGTCAACGAATGACTGCATCTTCATGATCTATAGAGCCATCAGGAGTTGATAAGTGTCAAGTGGGGTTAGAATTATTATAGACCATTTTTCAACCTACTCTATTGACTCACAATCATTCCATGCTTGAAGTGTCCATGTAGAACAAAAGCGTGCCATCTTCCGCGTATGGATAATCCATGTACCTACATTGGAGCTTCTAAAAGAGTGTAGCTTGCTCGATCTTGTTAGTGTACAAAAAACCTCATATTTTTCAATGTTAGTATCATCTAATAAATGAAAAAATCTATGAACTAAAGAATTACCTTGACTACCTGGACCCATTGCATGATTGCACCACTTGACAATTGATCTTGCATATGTCAAATTTACATTATCTTTGTACTTTAACTCTTCTTGTGCTAGGGCTCTTTTGATACATGCACCTGCTCCATCATGCTCCCACTTTCCATGCCCATCCTCTGAGAAGTTCCACATATGTACTGATCCTATGCATTTGCTCACCAGTAAAACATTTTGGTGTTCTTGAATTACGATGTACAGTTATATGACCATATGATATATTGACTGAATGATATGCCCCTGCTAACTAGATCAACATAGAACATCTGAAAGAAACCTTGCACAAACTTGATAGAATGTGTGTGATCATCACTAATGTAAAATTGATACTCCCTCAACAATTTCCTATTATCCTTTGTACTATCATTTGCATGAATGAATGCTATATGCACAAATATAGCAACCTGTGTGGAGTTGTAGTACTGTGATTACACCTCATTTTGTGGCTGTAGTGTTTCATTCTTCATGAAGTTGACAACTAAAATGATGCTATGAAGTGGAAACATTTCGTTGCATAACTTGAACTATGAGTCTAACCATTGAGCTCTATGTGTATTCCTTGCATAATCATACACCACCTGATCACGTAAAATGTCCATAAACTGATATACTAGAATCGTATCACTGACCAATTCACACTTCTTTGCTTCTTTCCCATCTTTTAGACTGTAGGCCATTGACTTGTATTTTCCAAATTCAAAAAAATTGTCTCCAATTGTGTGTACTAGCCTTGTGTTGGAAAATTGGAAAATGTTGCATGCCACCACAATGATCACATGTGCTATCCAAACATGACTTGTAAAAACTTTGACCATCCTCTCTTTCACATAAAATGGAAGATAAAAATTCCCTTGAGGATTTAGGTGGAGGCCTTATGTTACATTCCTGCAAAACATTGTTAGTGTGCATATCCACACATATGCGTTGATAAACATCATAATGGTTAGAAAAATCATTATGTACTCTACAACAACAAGTAGTGCATGTGTGGTTTATTTTGACATAAAAAGGCTTTAGCATTTCAAAATAACTTTGACATATTTTAATTTCAAGAAACTTTTGTACAAAATCAACAAAAAATTGGGTTTGAGTGGTATCCAAATAATGCTTTGGATGTGGCTTGCGGATTTTACTACCAATTCTCCTTCTTACAACATCTCTTTTATTAGGAGAGGTCCTTGTGTTATCCTTCCAATAAGCTACTATTAAAGATCTCAAGCCTTGAGCAATTCTTTTATCTTTCTGTGGCACTCTACCCGAGAATGCCCATAACTCATTACTATTTGGATCCTCCAATTTTTAACACCTTCCTTTGTCTCTCATTAGAGATGGTCTACTTATTTTAAAATACTTACTTGTCTTTGTAAGGTTCACCTTGTTCCTTGTTTGACTACTTAACAATGTTGTTGTCATCACACGTCTTGTGGCACAACTATCCTTCGTGCATGAGGTAGAATCCACACTCTCGTATGCACTCATCAAGTTCTTTACAATGAATTTTTCACTTGAGTCATTTGAAACTCTCATCCCAAGAGCCTTCATGGTGGGCCTAAATTTGAGTTGCCTCACCATTTCAACAAATAGTTGGCATCTTCCACCCTCACTTAGCTTCTCAAAAAATAAACTCCATATCCTCTGTGTAGATCTTTGACTGGTACATTTTGACATCTTATTAGGCATCCATTTCAAAAAATTGGAATCAATATCAATAAAAAATATAGGTTTTCTATGCAAAAATCTAGGAGTTCTCAAATGTAAATTTGTGTCAACATTAGGAATGTCAACAACATCAGGGATAGATTGCGTACCTTCAATCAAAGGTGCAATTGATGACATACCTTGAGATTGACATGTCAATGTTGTTGTACCTCCAACTTGAGATGTCATTTGTGGAGTGACTTCAAATATAGGCGTGTTTGTTGATGTAATTTCAAAACTCAATGTTGTTGATGGTGTGTCTTCAACTATAAATGTGATTTCTGATGTACTTGGAAGAGCACATGTTGTTGCTGGTGTGTCTTCAACTGGAGATGTGCATTTCAAACTTCACCTATGGTTGATGATGTGCCTCCAACTTGGGGATCCATTTGTGTCCTTCCATGAACTTTGTTCATTCATGCCCTTTGTTTTTTCCAATTGTACATCTCTTAGATTGCACGGGAATTTTTGGTTGTATGGGCTGTAATTCATTTGCTTCACGAGCTACAATTTTTGATTCTCTTCTCCTTGCATTTTTCACTACATTTTCTTCTGGTGTTAGAGGCTTTGGTCATTTCCTCAGCATGACGTTGAATGATACATGTTCAAAATCACACATAGAAAAAAAGTAAGTAATTCATTTTATGAAACATATTAACAATGTTGATTACATTGCATTTTATTGAACACACCAAAGCATTTTATGAAAGAAGGCATCAAGTTGTTTGGAATTATCAAACATGTCTATATGCTACAACATTTTTCATAAATACATCTACCTCCATACCACAAGAAAATTACTTGTAATGCAATTTTTCAAACATATCCATACCGCTGATTACATTGCATTTTGAGGTTATTTGAGACATTTTGGGCAACAAATGTAGAAGTTGCAAATCATGTCAAAAAGTTGTCAATTTAGAAAAAAGTTGTCAAGGAGGGTAAAATGGTATTTTTCTTGTTTGGAGTCATTTTCTTAGGTTGAATAATGTCTAATTATACCACTTCTAATGTTTTGGGGTGGTTAGAGTGAGTTAGGGGTCAATTATGTCAAAATTACAAAAATTGCAAAAAATGTTGAAGAGTTGTTAATGGAAAATGTAAAAGTTGTAAAGAGGGAAACCTAATAGTCATTTTGGTTTGAAAAGCAGTTGTAACTATTGAATATGGTTATAGAGCCTTTAAAAAAGGCTTGTGAACTCAAAGGGAGAGGTTGGCATGCAATTTTGAGAAGAGAAGTGATTGAAACACCCCCTCTCTGTACGGTTACGCACATGAAATTTTTGATCTTTCATGGAGCGAATCTTGTGTTCAGAAAGAATAACACCATTTTAGACTTGGTTTGGATTGATTTCAATTGTTTTTGTGCATTTTAGAGATGAATTATAGAGGACTGGTTTGTATACCCTGTTTTAAGGGTTTTGAGTGTATGAAAATGACATTTTAAGCCATTCCACCCACTATTTTGTTTTGTGACTTGGTGGAATGGTTCACTAGGGCATGATTTAGGTGTTTACATGGTTCACTAAAGCAGGGAAGATGTTTGAAGGCTTTTTGTGTTGTTTTCCTAAAGGTTTTTATACAAATTTTGCTTGAAAATGGATGTTTTGAACTAGGGTTTGGTGAAATATTGATGATAGAGGCTAGTGAATGAACTTATAAGCATATTAAAACATAATTAATGGTTTTTAAAGTAGTGGCTAGGATAAATAAGGTCTTGGATAGATTTTTTCAATAAACCCCCATGTAAATTGCCTAAAATGAGGGTTTCTTGTTTAGATGTCTTGGAAAGTGTGTCATTGCAAATAAATGGTGAAATTGGAGGTTTTGTTGAATTTTTTTTGCTGCCCCATTGAGTTTTGGGCTTGAGGAGGAGTTTCCAATAGGGCCCCTTTGTAAAAGTGACCTAATTTGTGGTCTAGGACAGCGTAGGTGCTTTGTTTTGTCAAAGTTGTTCCAAAGAAACCTAATGGTTTTTTGAGCTCAAGAAACCTCTGTTGAAAACCTACAAGGAAGAATAGGTGAGTTTGTGGAAGATAGGAAAGGAAAGGTTGTAAAATATGAAAGAGGGTTTGAATTGGTTTAATTTGAGGTTGGAGACAAGTTACTTCCCTATTTGACATCAAATTTTTACAAAATTGCTTCATGTAAGCATTGATCAATGTTAAGAAGGGTTTGAGGGGAGTATTTGGTGTGTGGAAAATTTCTGAGGAAATACTTGTGTCAAACATAGGGTATAAGTTGCTGCCACCTTTGGAAACTAGAGAATCTTGTGCCTATTTTCCCTTTTTTTTTCTTAGAACGGTAAATGGTATGAATGAATAGAAACTTGCATTAAACCAACTATGTCTTGAGTCACTTGAAATTATATAAGCACATGATGAAGGTAAATATTTTATGGCACAAAAATAATAATGGAAACTTTCACATTAACACTGATGAAAGCTCTTAGGTTTTCCAAATTAGTTGAAAATAAAAGTTTTCCCACAATCATTAGTAATAATGAATTTAATGTTCAATTCTATGTGTAACAATGAAGATTAATAAAATCATCAAATGAATGGTCTAAAAATTGTGAGAAAAAAACAAAAAAACTCAATATAAACATCTACCTAAAATGAAATAGAGTGAATTCCACTAGCCATGCTAGAAGTGGACTACTATAAGCAATGCAAATAGAATTCATAAGTAAATGTCACGTTTTTCATTTTTTTTTTCTTCAAACTCATAAAAATTAAACTTTTTTATGCAACTCCCATCTAATTCAATGTTGAATTCTATGTGCAATTGTTATGATTAATAAAATCATTAAAGGAATTTAGTTTATATTGTCAAAAAAAAAAAAAATACTAAATATAAACATTTCAATATTACCAAAATGAATATATTACTTGATATAATGTAAAATTATGTAGAAACTTCAAAATGTCTTCTTCTACATTGTCTAACATGCAGATTGGTGGCAAAAAGGTGATGGATCAAGAATATATTGGTACAACATGGAGTCAAATGCATAAAAAAAGGCATTTCTGAATCAGATAAAGCATTGTACTAGACAAATATAGAAGCATGTGGGCTTGAATCACGGGGTCAACCCTTATTTTACCATTTCAAGGTAAAATACATTTGGCACTCGCTAAATTTGGTGAGCGCTAAATGTGTTGTTTTGAAATCTTCGCCTTCCATAGAGACAAAGGGAGTGAGACTTGAGATAGAGAGAGAGGTGATAGGAGTGAGAGAGATTAGTCTAGGTAGTGTGGTAGCGACTAAGACCTAAGAGCAATAGAGGCTTGAGAGGGATAGAGAGTTATCCAGTTAGAGTGGGGGGAAGTACCTAACAACAGGAGAGGGGTTGGGAGGGATGAGAGCTGAGAGATACAAAAAGACCAAAGGGGGAGAGAGAGAGAGAGAGGGAGTGTGGGAGAGGGGGTTGGAGTGAGATATATTTGTCTAGGTAGGGTGGGAGGTAAGTGAGACCTGACAGAGAGGGAGTGTATGAGAGGGAATTGGAGTGACACAGATTAGTCTAGGTAGAATGGGAGGGAGTGAGACCCGAGAGAGAGAGACTTGATAGGGATATATTTATTGAGTTATGGTGGGGGTGAAGACCTAAGAGAGGGAGTGGGAGAGAGAGGGAGTGAGAGATTGAGGGATGGGAGATCTAAACCATCAACCCTAAACCCTTAAACCCTCTACCATCTACCCTCAACACAATACCCTCTAACTTTAAACCCAATACCCTCTACCCTCAACCCTTAAAACCTTTTAAACCCAACTAAACTCTCTACCCTAATCCCTCAACCCTTAAACCCTTTTAAACCCATCTAAAATCTCTACCCTAATCCCTCAACCCTCAACCCTTAAACCCTAAAACCTTAAACCCTAAACCCTAAAACCCCAAAACCCCAAAACCCAAACCCTAAACCTCTAAACCCCCACCCCCACCCCAAAACCCAAACCATGAACCCAAAACCCTTAAAAACCCCTCAAACCATAAACCCTAAACCCCCTAAACCCTAAACCCCTAGTTCCTCTACCCTCTGCCCTCTCACTCCTCAAACTCACTCCTCCTCTTTCAACCCTACACCTCTACC
>VDFB02390914.1:69446-114466 GCA_007258455.2 Sequoia sempervirens | reverse complement strand
AATATCCCTATTTTTTAATAATCTTTATTCGTATACATCTTCATCAATCAACAATTAAGAGTGTCCACAACAACTTCTCAAATATTTTTTATTTTTTAATATAAACTAGAGTTTGTATTATTGTCAATATTCATAAAGATCTTATAGTTTGAAGGTTGAAAGCTTTAAAGATTAATAATAAGGTTTTGAATTTTTACATGAAATATGGTTCCACCTAAAAATAGTGGAAGAGTGCATGCAAAACAAAAACTTGACTACTACCTTTCAACATTTTTTCAATACTATATTAATCATAAATAATATAGATTAAACAATATAAAGATCACATCATGGTTATCCGCAAAAGAAACTAACAACCTACCGGTTTATACAATAGCAATGTAGCAATGGAGAAGTAGCTAAAGGATCAATTATACCACCACAACAACACTATTGTCCACA
Source organism: Sequoia sempervirens (assembly GCA_007258455.2). NCBI lineage: Eukaryota > Viridiplantae > Streptophyta > Pinopsida > Cupressales > Cupressaceae > Sequoia > Sequoia sempervirens. The sequence goes on along the minus strand of VDFB02390914.1, from coordinate 114,025 downwards.
AATATACAATAGGCATAAATATAAACTAATTTTCCTCCTATGAATATAACATAAAAATAAGTGTGATATAGACACACAAACAACAAACCTATGATAATAAAAAAACTATGGTAGATTGGTTACAAGCCAACATAGGTAACAACAACATTAAATGGGGCTATTGTGGGAGAGCATTGAGATTTTATTATACTCTGTAGATTAGAAAATTGGGACAGAAGTCATTATAGAAGTAATGAATTAAAGCAATTAATCACTAATACTGCAATTCAATACTACAATGTAACTCCCAAATTATTCAATAAAGAACAAGCAACATGAATTCAAATGAATAAAGATTTTACCTCACCCATGTTGTCTTGAATTACCTCTATTGTACCTATTCGCTATGTTATGCTCTCAAAATTTGATGCACTTCTTTTTCCAAAAGATTAAGTGTGTATGAAGATCATAAAGTCGCAAAAGCTCCAAAGTTTGTGGTTCTCTTAGAATGAATGTGATAGCTTGCTTATATAGAAATTTAGATCTAAACAACAGTGTAGATTAAGAATCTCCTCCACCTCATCACTACAAGTCATGTAGCCTGCTTTGTCCCCCAGCTTCTTTTTTCCACTTTTGCCCACAACAGGGGAGATGGGGCCCTCTTTCGAAGAAGCATAAGAATTCGAAATATAGTCAGCATCGCCATCCCTTTCTGACTCTGAATCCTCATTCAAAATAAGCTTCCTCCTCTTATTCTTCTTACCACCCCTTTCATCCCCCGTCCATCTCATAACCCTCCCTGGGCTTAACAATTTTATCCTACAAGGCAACAGGGGTTTTTTGAACATCAAGGGCTATGACATGCTCATAAATAAGAAGAATCAACCCCGCATGCAGAACAAGGTTCTTGGGGCTTTTTAAATGCTCCTTAATCCCCAAATCCAGCGACATAAGCAAATAATACAAGAAAGAAACCCATTTTTTGTGACAAAAATGGTTGAGCTAAAGAAAATGATACATATTAATCACAATATACCTTCCTTCTAGAGTAACATACCTCATAATTTCCTCAACCACCTCACGCCAAAGTGCTTTCAACGAGTTCCACTAATACCCGCCGCTCTTAGCCGTCTTCAAGTCGGTCGCTTCATTCTTTTTGAAGAAAATGTTCATAGCAACCTACGCTTCTTTCTTATCCCTAAAAACCTTCATACCCCGCACGGCAAGGCCAGTAATATGGGCAATAAATTCTTCATCCAACACAATCTCCCTCCCTTTCAGGATCACAGACCTCTCCTTCCAACCTTGAACAAATAAATATGTAACTTGGGGGCTATTCCCATGCAACTTTTCCATGTATAGAGTAAGGCCACCCTTCTCAAGGACTTCCCAAACCTCTTTCTTCTGCTTCACAGTCTCACAAGACCTCGGCTCAGCCCTGTATCTATCCCCTCCCATGGCGGAAAAATTAACACACATAGATCCAACACTCAGCCAAAAGCACTTGCAACCAAGGCAAGAGCCAAACAAACTAGCCTTGGAAAATCAAAGACTCTCGAAACAAAGGCAAGAAATGCCCAAAATCCATGTGAAGTCAACCTCTGGACAAAGATGCAATAATGAACCGTAAGCCTTGTAAAAGCCACCACTTCTAATCAAATATTGAACAACCTTAGTCATGAAAATGAAGCACATGACTAAGGACAACCAGCCTTTCATTCGACATAAAATATTAGCACTCATTATTAACAATGGTAGAGGCCTCAAACGGAATAGGGTCATTTAACTCCCATTCCTTACTCTCACGAACACCATAGTTGGCAAAAAAAATTGCCAGCCTATTTCCTTCTCTCAAGACATGGGAAATGTAGACATTATCAAAAGAATTGATAATATTAATAGAATCCCTAACCATGGCCTCAATTGTCCAAGAAGGATGGGGAACATTCTTCAAATTATTAATAACATTCAAGGAGTCACCCTCCAGCCAAACCTTGTGATACCCTTTTTGTTGTGCCAACTTGAGACCATGATAGGCAGTAGTCACCTCCACAAAGTGGTTTGTCTAGAAAAAAAGATGGGTAGTTCCTTTGGCAGTGGCGATGGTGGTGGCATTTTTTCAAATTCAGTTGAGGCAGGAAATCTGGAAGAGGCTCCTGATGGTAATGGCAGTCGGTGTGTTGATGAGAGGGTGATGTCAAGCAGGGCCCTTGTTGCAGGTAAGCTAAGTGGGTCCCCTTTTATGGATAATGTTCTTTTGGATGGGAAAGAGTCTTCGAAGAGTGTGTGTTTGTCGCACTCCCCAATGCCTGGCTCTAAAAAAGTGGTACCTGGCTCTAAAAAGTCAGGGAACGGCCTGTCTTTGAATGGGAGTGATGGGACTCCTAATGTTGAGGGTTTTGAGTCTGACAAGGTTAAGAGTGCTTTCTTTTCATGCTCATCTCTCGAATGGTCAAACTTGTTTGGTGCTAAGCCTAAGGGAAAAAGTACCTCCCCTCTGGTGTCCTTTGTTGCAAATAAAAAGATTGGGGAGTACTTTGTTTCAATCCCGGACTGTATTGTTGATAAAAGAATGTCAAATATGGACTTTGCATTGTTGGGTAAATTTGTTGGTCCTCGGCCTCACATTGAGTTGGTCCACAAGTTTATTGTAAATCATTGGAAACCTAAGGGACAATTTGATGTGGCTGTTATGGCTAAAGGTTTCTTCTCTTTCTCCTTCAATTGTGAGGACGATCTGGTGTTGGCACTGACGGGTGGCCCTTGGTTCCTTGGAAAGTCCTCATTGATGCTTAAGAAGTGGGGGACGGGCTTTAATCCAAACTTGTGCTCCTTCTCGACTACTCCGGTCTGGGTTAGATTGCCTGGCCTCCCGTTGGAGTTTTGGGATGAGGAGGTTTTTAAAGGGATTGCCAATACGTTTGGTTGTTTGTTGTTGATTGACCAAATGACTGCTTCTAGGAAACAACTGGTTTATGCTAGATTTTGTGTGAATGTCGAGCAAACAGCGGACATGCCTGCTATGGTTAAGATTAATTCCAAGTTGGGGGTGTGGGAGCAGTTGGTTGAATTTGAGACAAACCCCTTTGCTTTCTTTCACTGTAAAAAAGTTGGACACTAGGCTAAAAAGTGTCCTCTTAAAGCTCCTAAGCAAATAACTAAATAATGGAAGGAGATGGAGAAACCTCTTGTTAAGGAAGTGGATTTGGTTCCTGCTCAGGAGGTGGTGGCAAACCCTCTTGCTCAGAAGGAGGTGCTTGTTGGCATGCCCCCGTGGTGACTTCAGAGGAGATTTTTTTGGATGAGGGGGATAAGGTGTTGGATTGTCAACCTGCCCAGGGTGATTTGTTTCAGGATGTGGGTCTAAATGATAAGGTATGCTCATCCCCTGGTTTTGTTGATGATACATCTATGGTGACCGAGGAAAATCTTTTTGCGTTAGCTATTTCTGGTTCTCCCCATGGGGGGGGGGCGATTTCTCTTAGTATGATGTCAAAAATTGAGGGACTGGAGTTAAAGCATGATGTTAAGGAGGTTGAGGAGTTGGAGGAAGCGGATAATCCGCCCTATACTCAAGTTCGTGGTCAGAACAAGAAGAAACATTCTCCTTTGCCAGGAGTTGTGATGAGGAATAGGCAAAGGTTAGATTGTGGGTCTAAGTTGAGGGGTAGAGGACAACCTCCTAATAATGTGACTAGGGAGAAGGAGAGTCAGATGGATATTGTTGATGGTACATAGAGAACTCTGTTGGATATGTGCTCTAAGAGTACCATCCATAAATCCTCATGAAGATAATCTCCTGGAATATGAGGGGTTTGAATCACCCTCACAAGCATGATCTCTTGGCTAATTTGGTAAGAGATCATCGTCCTGATATTGTTCTTATACAATAAACTAAAATGGGAAGGGATAAACTTTCTAGATTGAAACTAAAGCTTTTTAAGGATTGTGGTATGCACTGTTCTGAGGTGGGTGGTGCCACTAAAGGGATAGTGACCTTTTGGAATCTTTGGGTTATCAAAGGGGTGGAGGTGTTGAATGATAGTAATCATGTGGCCACTTCCTTTTTCCATCTGCATGATAAGTTCTCTTGGACTTTGTCTAATATCTATGTGCCTAATTGTAAGCAGGACATAAAAACGCTCTGGGAATGTTTGGCTTCTTTTAAAGCTTCTTATAACGTGGATAATTGGCTGGTTATTGGTGATTTCAATACCCCATTACATGATGCTGATAAGTTGGGTGGTTCGCAGAATGTGGATGATAGCCAATTTGATCTTATGCAGTTTATTAATGACTTGGCTCTTCTTGATCTAGATTTGAAAGGGGCTTCCTATACCTAGTTGAATAGGCAGGCTAGGAATGCCCTTATTTAGGTTAAGCTAGATCATGCTCTTTTGAATCCTAAGTGGTTGGCCCACTATTCTTGCTCTCTTTCAGCCCTTACCAGAGTGGGTTTGGATCACTTTCCTTTGGCTCTGTTGGTGGACTTGTTGGGTGGTAAGAAGAACTTCCCTTTTAGGTTTGAGAAAATGTGGACTTGTCACTCAGATCTTGGAAATTTAATCAACGATTGGTGGAGTATAAATGTGGATGGGTCAGCCATATATAAAGTTGTTAAAAAACTAGCTAATGTGAAGTTTAATGTTAGGAAATGGAACCGTACCTCGTTCGGCCACATTTTCTTGGAAAAAGATGGGGTTTATGGGGAGCTTAATTATGTTCAACAAGTTATCCAAATGTCTAGGTATGATTGGGATCTGATTTTGAAGGAAAATGTTTTGCTTTCTAAACTATATAATATCATCGCAAAGGAAGAAGAATTTTGGAAACAGCGGTCAAGGATCACGTGGTTGAAAAGTGGGGATAGAAATACTAAGTTCTTCCATATGTCAACGTTGAAACATAAGGCCTCAAATAGGATAAATTTGATTAATTATAATAATCAAGCCTTGGAGAAGGATGTTGATCTACAGAATGCTGCGACCTCCTATTTTGCTCATTTGTTGTCAGTTGAGGGTGAGCTTGATCTGGTGTGTCAAGAGGATATTTTGAGGGATATTCCGCGGTTGGTAGATGAAGAGATGAATCGACAGCTGGTTTGTATTCCTTCAGTGGAGAAAATTCAGAGTGTTGTTTTTTCCTTTGAAAGTAATAAGGCTCCGGGTCCTGATGGCTTCCCCATGTTTTTCTTTCAGTCCTTTTGGGAAATTATTGTGAAAGATGTTGTTGCAACTACTAAGGAGTTTTTTAGGTCTGGTGCTCTTCTGAAGGAAGTGAATTCCTCTTTTATTGTCTTGATTCCCAAAAAGTCAAGGGTTGCGTCCTTTGAGGAGTTTCGTCCTATTAGTTTGTGTAATTCTATCTATAAGATCTTCTCCAAGGTTTTGGCATTGAGGTTGCAAAAATTCTTGCCTCTCATCATCTCTCCTCAGCAGAATGGTTTTGTGGCTAGTAGGAAAATTTTGGATTCCATTCTTACTGTGCATGAGAATATTCATTCTCTTACTATTAACAAACAGGTTGGGTTTATCCTCAAGCTTGATTTACTTAAAGCCTATGACAGAGTGGACTGGGGTTTTCTATCTAAAATTCTTATCTCCTTTGGTTTTGGGGAGAGAATGGTGGCTTTGGTGCTTCAACTTATTTTGACCCCGAGGTTTTCAATACTCATCAATGGTTCTCCCTCTCCTCTTTTTGATTGCTCCAAGGGCCTTCGGCAAGGGGATCCTATTTCTCCATTTTTGTTTATCATTATGGTTGAGTCTTTGGGGCGTCTTATTCAAAGATTTGTCAACTCTAGTCTTATGTCTGTGTTAGCTCCTTCTTCTGCTAACTTAGTATGTTCTCATCAACAATTTGTGGACGATTCTCTCTTGCTTGGGTAGGCTACGATTAAGGAAGCTAAGGCTATTAAACAGATTTTGCAGATGTATGAGGTCACTTCTGGGCAGAAGGTTAGCCTCCAAAATAGTGTGCTTTTCTTTTTTAATACCCCGATTGATAGACAAAATAGGATTGCTCGAATTCTTCAGTGTCAAATTGGTGAACTCTTGGCTTCCTACTTGGGGCTTCCTCTCTGCTCTAAGGCTCCTGATTCTTTATGGAGGGGTCTAATTGATAAATTTAATTCCAAATTGGTTGGGTGGAAGGAGGCTTTATTGAGCCAAGATGGAAAAGTGCAGCTGATCAAATCCACCTTTCAGAACATTCTGGTTTGTGCCCTTAGTCTTTTTCATATGCCGAGGAAATATGTGGATCTTTTAGAGGGAATTCGTAAAAAATTCTTGTGGACTAGTGTTGAAGATAAGAAAATAACTCATTTGGTTGCTTGGGATGATGTTTGTCAGCCTAAAAGGGATGATGGACTTGGAATTCGCAAAATCAGAATGTTCAATATAGCCTTATTGGGTAAACAGTTATGGAACCTTTTGGAGGTGACAAGTGAGTGGGTGAAGATTGTGTGGAGTAAATACCTTTATGGAGATGTTGGGATTAGAGGTCTTTTATCTCAAGAGTTTTTTCCCCCAAATGGTTCTATGCTATGGAACTGTATGATAAAGGCCCGAAAGCTTATTGCTAAGGTTCTCCTTTGGCAGTTGGGCAATGGGAGGACTATTTTGTTCTGGGATGATAATTGGTTGGGTAATGGGCCTCTTAAAGATGTTCCTTAGGTTAATCCTTTTATGGACCTCTGTTTGCGACAGTTTGGAAGATTTGTTGTTGATTATATTGAAGCTGGTTGTTGGAGGAAGTTGCATGAGGTGGATCCAGGTTTGGAAGGCTTATATAGAGCTATATCCTCAGTTCATATCCCTTCTACCCCATCTCTTGATAAGTTTGTTTGGAAACCTTCCTCTACAAGTAACTTTTCTATTACTTTGGCTTTTCATATGAGTGATTCTTTTACTGGCCCGCCTCCCTTTTGGGCCTCTATTTGGTCTTCCAGGTTGATAAGAATAAAATTCTTACTACTGATAACTTGATTAAAAGAGGTTTTTTTATGCCCAACAGATGCTTTCTTTGTGAAAAGGAAGCAAAAAATACTTGTCACTTGATGATTGGGTGCAATTATGTTGGTGTGATCTAGAACCATGTGCTTTCATTGTGGAATCTTAGCTAGGTCTTCTCGGGCTCTGTCAGAGATTTATGGTTCCAATGGTTTGGTTCTTCTTCTAATCCGGCCTTGCAGATTTTATGGTCCCTTGTTCTGCCTCATGTTATTTGGGGGGTGTGGTTGGAACATAATAACATATTTTTTTAGAAATGTTGCTATTCCAGCTTCAAATGTTGCCCATAAGATTAGTGTGGCTATTAAAGAGAACTTTATTTCTGGGACTTCTTTTTATACTGGTCAAAAGATTAACTTGTGCTCCTCTGATATATCAATTTCCCAAAATTGGAAGTTGTTGTGTGATATATCTCTCCCTATTTCTAAAGGGAAATCCTCCAGAGATGATGTTGTGTGGAAGGCGCCTCCAGATGGTTGGGTTAAGATTAACGTTCTACACTTACAGGTAGGCTCGTCTCAGCGATGGCGCTCCCTTTGGGAACCCAGACAAACCACTTTGCGGAGGCAGCTGCTACCTATCATGGTCTCAAGTTGGCACAACAAAAAGGGTATCGCAAGGTCTGGATGGAGGGTGACTCCTTGAATTCTATTAATAATTTGAAGAATGTTTCCCCTCCTTCTTGGACAATTGAGGCCATGGTTAGGGATTCTATTAATATTATCAATTCTTTTGATAATGTCTACATGTCCCATGTCTTGAGAGAAGGAAATAGGCTGGCAGATTTTTTTGCCAACTATGGTGTTCGTGAGAGTAAGGAATGGGAGTTAAATGACCTTATTCCGTTTGAGGCCTCTACCATTGTTAATAATGAATGCTAATCTTTTATGTTGAATGAAAGGCTAATTGTCCTTAGTCACGTGCTTGGTTTTCATGACTAAGGTTGTTCAAGATTTGATTAGAAGTGGTGGCTTTTACAAGGCTTACGGTTCATTATTGCATCTTTGTATGGAGGCTGACTTCACACAGATTCTGGGCATTTTTTGCCTTTGTTTCAAGAGTCTTTGGTTTTCCAAGGCTAGTTTGTTTGGCTCTTGCCTTGGTTGAAGTGCTTTTGGCTAAGTGTTGGGTCTCTGTGTGTCAATTTTTCTGCCATGGGAGGGGATAGATATAGGGCTAAGCCGAGGTCCTGTGAGACTGTGAAGCAAAAGAAAGAGGTTTGGGAAGTCCTTGAGAAGGGTGGCCTTCCTCTATACATGGAAAAGTTGCATGGGAATAGCCCCCAAGTTATAGATTTATTTGTTCAAGGTTGGAAGGAGAGGTTTGTGATCCTGAAAGGGAGGGAGATTGTGTTGGATGAAGAATTTATTGCCTAGATTACTAGCCTTGTCATGCGGGGTATGAAGGTTTTTAGGGATAAGAAAGAAGCGCAAGTTGCTATGAACATTTTCTTCAAAAAGAATGAAGCGACTGACTTGAAGATGGCTAAGAGTGGCGGGTATTAGCAGAGCTCGTTGAAAGCACTTTGGTATGAGGTGGCTAAGGAAATTATGAGGTATGTTACTCTAGAAGGAAGGTATACTGCGATCAATACGTATCATTTTCTTATGCTCAACCATTTCCGTCACAAAAATGGGTTTCTTTCCCGTATTATTTGCTTATGTCATTGGATTTGGGGATTAAGGAGCATTTAAAAAACCCTAAGAACCCCATTATGCATGCAAGGTTGATTCTTCTTATTCATGAGCGTGTCATAGCCCTTGATGTTCAAAAAACCCTTACCGCCCCGCATAATAAAATTGTTAAGCCCAAGGAGGGTTATGAGACGAATTTAGGGGATGAAAGGGGTGGTAAGAAGAAAAAGAAGAGGAAGCTTATTTTGAATGAGGATTCATAGTCAGATAGGGATGGTGATACTGACTATGTTTCATATTCTTATGTTTCTCTGGAAGAGGGCCCCATCTCCCCTGTTGTGGGAAAAAGTGGAAAAAAGAAGCTGGGGGACAAAGCAGCCTACATGACTTGTAGTGATGAGGTGGAGGAGATTCCTATTAGGAGGGGTAAGGACAAATGCGACCTTTATGGGGAAGCTTCTTCCCCTCCCCTTGGGACCATAATTGTGCAAGATGCTGATGATGGTAGCCGGAAATGTAAAGTGTGGAGTGTGGACCCTTTTCTGGAGAAGGGTTTCCCTTTAAATCTGGTTGGTGGTGTTGTTGCAAAGGCTCCTACTAGTGTTGTGTTTGTGTTGTTGAATCTTGGTAGGGAAAGGGGTGTGGGTGCTAAGGAGGTGGGTATTTCAGATAGGATGCAAAAAAGGAAGGACGATGTTGAGGAAATTGTCTGCTCCATGCTGATGTTGAAGACCCCCATTCTTGTTGGTAAAGGTAAGGATGTTTCTAAGCAGAGAGCTCCTCCTTTTACTCCTAATGAGGATGTGGCAATTGGTAAGTGTATTGAGAATTTTGATAGTGAGGAGATTGATGTGCTGGGTTCGGCCCATGATTCTGCCAATGTGTTGTTTAAACTATTTAAATGGTTTTTTCATGAGATTAATAGGACTAATATCAGAATAAGAGGTGTTGCTAGTAAGGCTAAGGATGTTTCTATCCAAATCCGGATTGATCATGTGATGGAGTCTCTTAAAACTGTTGCTTATATTGTTGCTAAGGAGACTACTAGTTTGAAAAAGAATTGGGAGAGCAGGTTCTTTGCTCTTGAGGAAAAAATTGATGATATTAGGAATGTTGTTATGAAAAAGGGTGATGCTTCTATGGGTGTGAATATTCCGGTCTTTGCTAAGGTTATTTTACCTATGATGAAAAAGAAAAAGAATAATGTTTCTGTGGATGGTGTTGTGGTTGGTGGTAAGTTGATGACTATGGCTGGTGAAGGTGAGAAAGTTGTGGGTAAAGTTATTGTTTTGATTAATGAGGTTAAGACTGGTGGGCCGAGGGTTCGAACCAGGAATAGAATGAAAGCTCAGGCTAGTGCTTCTGTTGAGGCATTGGATATTCTAGAGAATGTGCACGAGATGGCTGAGAATGAAATGGAAGTTGTGGAGATCCTGAATAATATGTAGGATTGCTATCTAGTTTCTGTGTTTTTGGCTACTTTTTGTTGTTGCTAGGTTGATTGTTGTGTAATGGTTTCTTCTTTTTATATCAATTGCTCCCCTTTGTAAAGGGTTTTGGACCCCTTCAAAACCCGTCTTTTACCTTTAATCAAAACAGTGTAGATTAAGAAGTCCAATGATTATCAATGGTCAAGATTGATTGATATAATTAGATCAATTAGTTAACTGAATGCATGATAAGTCAAGTGAGATAAATTTAGAGTTAATTGATTGCATGAGAGATTTAATAATTAATTAAAATAATAAATTATTATTGAATGTGCAAGATGAGCTAAATAAACAAAATGAATCATTTCATTTATTTAGAGAAGAGATAAATTTAGATAAATTAAATAATTGAAATAATTACTTAATTTAGGAGATGGTGCTTGAATAATTAAATAATTAAAGTAATTATTTAACTATAGAGGAAAAGATAGTGAATAATTAAATAATTATAAAAAATAATTATTTAATTATAGAGGGAAAGTCATGAGAAATAATTAAATAAATAATGATTTATTCAATTAAATTAGAAGAATAAAGAATAATTAGTGACATAATTAAATAAATAAAATCTATTCAATTAATTAAGGAAGAATAAAGATAAAGTGAATTAATTAAATAATATCAAATTATTTAATTAATAATAGAATATGGAATGAGAGAATAATTAAATAATTAAATATTATTTAATTATGTGGAAGATAACTAGACTAGGTGTGAGTTAGTTGGTTGCATAAGAAGTGAAGTAAAAGAAAGTGTTAGTTAGAAGATAAATTTAGATTTGCATGAGAGGATAATAATTAATTTAATTAATTAATTATTTGAGGAATGTACAAATGAGAATTAGATAAATAAATAAAATATTGTTGAGAAAAGAGGATTTATTTAATTCATCAAGAAGAATAAAAAGTTAAAGATATAATTAAACAAATAAAATTTATTTAACTATTCAATAAGAATAAAAAATTAAAGATATATTTAATTAATCAAAAAGATAAATAGGAATGAATTAATTAAATAACATAAAGTCATTTAATTAATAGTGGAAATATGATTTTAGACAATAATTAAATAATTGAGCATTATTTAATCATTAGGGAAAGAAGAATATTAGTGTTAAAATGTTAGTTCCCATGGTAGGACAGTTTCAATGGCAAGTTGAGTAATTTTCAAATTTGTATCTTCTTGTTTGTCTTCCAAGACCTACAACTAAAATTATAAGTGAGTGACACGAAGTTTGAGGTATTTGTTGACCTTCAACTTTTCCTTAAGAGTTATGGAGAGATTAACCATCTAGACTTACAAGCTAGTTCAAAGCAATTTGACCTCAACATTGGAAGGAAATATAGAGAACAAAAAAAAATGCAATAGTAAATTTTTCAAATGAAATTAATAACATTTTGCAAGTATCAGAGATATTATTAGAGATTGATATGCCTAAAAGGGCATATTTACATAGTTATTTAATGCAAAAAAGGGTAGGTAATGAGGACATAAGAAAGAACTAGAGGTTACAATTATGGAAGCATAATCATCAAACATGCTTTATATATTTGATATGGAGCAAAATTGGTAGGTTAGAGGGGGATAACTTGAGGTGAGCACTGATTTGTTGGAATATTAAGGTTTACCCTAATAAATTCACCTTAGTGACTTGTTTATTTTTGTTTTGAAATAATTAATTACATTCCCACAAGTTGATAGTTCAAGAATTTATGTTTGAAATGCCTTATAAAAGTAATATTGTAACACATTTAATTGAACTCTCAATAATATGATTATCATTTTCTCTTTAATAGTGTGCAAATATAAGAAAAATGTTGTTCAAGCTCTTCCCATTTATAGATGCTTGGTCTAGGTGGCCCTTATAAGTTTCATTAAGGAGTCAGATGCATTAGCAAGACAATTCTTATGGGTTGGTAACTTGGCTGAGTCAAAGTGGAGTTTGGTAAATGGGAGACCATCTGTAGGCCAAAGTAGGAAGGTAGTCTTGGGCTATGATAGGCTAGCCTCACTAGCCAGGCCTTGGATGCTAAACTTTATTGGAGGTGATGCATTAACCAGGATCAAGCTTGGGCCAAGATTTCACGTCTAACTATTTGAGGGGGTGGTCATTGATGAGGTGCCCCAGATAAGTCTTTTGGGTAAGGGTTTTATGATTTGGGGCACTCTTAAAAGGGGTGCCAATTTAATTAAGAAAGGATTATTTTGGATTTGCAACAAGCGATCTGAAGCTTTATTCTGGTATATTCATGGATGGATTTCCACCAATCATGACCATGTATCCACATTTGCAAGCCCTTTGTCATAGCTTTCTCGAGGCTGGGTGGTCTCAGGTAGAGGACTTTAAAATTTCCCAACACTTGGGGTATGTTGAGATGTTTAGATGGAAGAAGCCTGAGGATTGGTCGTTGGGGGGATCTAATAAGGATCTTGCAAAGTTAAAAAGAGTCATGGCAAGCAAAGTGTGTAGTTCTATGAGAGGGAGAGATTCCTTGTCTTGGAGTCATAACCCTAAGGGGGTGTATTCAATGGTGTATGGTTATCAAGAGTTGAATCACAAAAAATATGGGGGGTGTGAAGATGCATGGTGGAAGGATGTGTGGAACAAATTTTCTTGGCCTAAATGCAACTTCTTCATGTGGTTAGTGATTTGGAATAGGTGTCTCACTTGGGATAACCTCAAGAAGAGAGGCTTTCAGGGGTCGTTTATCTATGTCCTATGTGTTAATAGTGAGGAGTGATCATCTCACTTATTTTTTATATTGTCCCCTTTTTAGAGATATTTGCATATTTGGTGGGGTGTCTATAAGCAAGCTTGTGTGCATGCTTCATCTTTGGTTGAGTTTTGGAGGATTTTGGGGTGACCTTTGGCTAAGGATTTTTGTCTTCAAGTGGCTTGGAGTATTAGTCCCTCATTCATCATTTGAAAACTATGGTTGGAAAGGAATCATCTTGTTGGTATGTGGTGGGTCATGCTATCTTTATAGCATGGTATACTATACACCCTAGATCCTCGTACGGTCGGGAAGTGGGCCGGGAGTGGTGACGGAAATTCTTCATACTTTTTCGGCGTGATCAGAAAAAGGGAAAATCAATGAAAAAAGGAAAAATCCGATTTTGTAGGGCAGAAAATCTGGAAGCTTCTAAGCTTGTAAAAGGGGTTCGGATGGGTATTACAGTATTATGATGAAAAACGCGATTATTAGCAAGATTGTAATAGGTTTAACTGGATAATAAAAGTGTTGGATGCGGTTTGGTGGATGCTTGTGGGTGAACCATTAATTTCGTGTTATAATTTATTACGTGAATGTTTTAGTTTCTCTATTTTTGCTTTATTAAATGCATTTAATTGTTAGATCGCCATCTCTAACCCTAACACACAATCTTTTGAGAAAGAAGTATGTTGGTACAACAACTTCAACAAAGGATTATTGGCATGATTCAAGAAAATGTGAATGCTAAATGTGATGTATCTTCTCCTTTGGAGCCTAGAGAGGAAGTGTTGATGAAGGGGTTGGGTGTAGGAGGTAATGTTCTTGGGTCTTCATTTGCAAGGAGAATTTGGATTTCGAGAAAGAAAACTTAGAGAGATGGTAGATGGACTTCGCCTCCCTTAGGTGTTTTAAAATTTAATACTGATGGTTCCTCCAGAGGAAATCTTGGGCATGTTGGTGTTGGAGGTATTGGGAGGGTTAGTACTAGTGTTGTTATTTTCCTCTTCTCCATCTATGAGGGGCAACACACTAATAAACTAATGTAAGGTTGATTTATCCTCATAATGTTGAAAAGGGCTTGTGCTCTTGGTTGGTGCAAGATTATTTGTGAGTGATTCATAGAATTGGTTAATATATTGAATAATAATAATTTGGATGTTGTTAATTGGCAATTAGCTTTGGTGACTCAACATATTCTTTGCTTGAGTACCTCAATGGATTCTCCCTCCTTTGTCCATATCCCTCGGGAGTGCAATAGAGTGGTTGATTATTTGGATAAATGGGCTTCTGAGCAAATGGGGGAGTGGAGGGTACATGATTGATAACAATTATCTTGGATCATTCCAATTGTTTAGATAGATTGATTCTTGAGGATATGTCTAGTTAATAGTTTGTCTTGGTTGGTTTCTTTTGGGGTTGGTTTGCCCTTTGGGTGTGGCTTTTTGGGTTGTTTGGTCCTTGGTTTTGCTTTGGAAAGGGGCCTTGGTTTGTTTGTATGCTAGTTTCCTTATTATTTAATAAATTTTTACCCTTTTTTTCAAATACTGTGCAAATATAAATGATATTTGTTTTTTCTAGTATGGTATCAGAGCATTAAAGAAGAGTCCTGGAGGTGTTCAAAATGGGGTGATGTAAACTCAGAGGAGACCATTGCTTATACAACATTCAAACAAAGGAGAATAAAAGTGTGTTGTAGTAGAATAGTGTTTTAATGTGCATTGTCAATGGTGTGTGGGAAACACGCCTAGCACTTGAAAATATAAATATTTCAAAAGCATAATATGGCGAAGGGAGCATTACATAGAATCTAAATTTTTTAGTGAACAAAAATGTTCAATCTTTATATTGTCATACCTCACACATGTTCTATTGAAATCTTGTTGCAAATCTTGAATCATAGGTAAAGAAAGAAGGGAAACATGCTTGTAAAAAAGGGATCAATGTATAGTGGTGATGTTTAGTGATCTACAAGTAGAAATATTTAAAAAAATTATAGAATTTGTTGTTCAATCTCTCCTTGTGAAGTTAAATATTTTTTTCTAAATCCATGCATACACATTATTCCTAGTTGTTATTGTGCAACTAGGTACAAAGTTATTATTTACAATGGTCACTTGATTAATTTAAGTGATTAATTTACATAAAGCATGAAATTGCGAGAAGTTTGAATATTTAGAGCATCTTTAGAAAAATCTTACATTGGGATTTTAAAGGGGTTGTCAAACATTTTATTCAAGAAAATAATGCAAGACAAAATATGGTAAATATATAAAGTTAGTTTTTCTAGAAAGGGGAAACTCTTTAAAGTTACTCAAAAAAATTGTAGATATAAGATATAAAAAAATTATAACATGAAAAATAAAAAAGTTATTATTAGTCAAGAAGTATTAAGATTATTAACGTTATTGGAGGGTGTGTAGTATGGTTGGAAAGAAGGAAAGTTAATTTATTTTATAATTGGAGCTATAAGAAAGTTTTAGGTATGGATGCATTTTCGATTGAAATTAATTTTTCATCATCTCAAGTCAATTTCTCACTTAGAGATGATGCTTGGTGTAGAGTCTAAACTAATGTATTGTAAAATTGGTAGAACCTACACAATTCAGAGGTATATTTGACTGAATAGTCCACTCAACATTGTAAGGACTTTCATTAAATTGTCAACCCAAGGTTTGTAAACTTGTGATGGTGTTGCACTATATGTGCCTTTAGAGACTTAAGACTACCTAGATTATCCTATTCAAGATGTTCTACTTGCTGGAAACTCATAGAATTGCAAAACAGTAAAAGAAACAAACTAGCACTAATTGCTATGGGTGCCTACAACTTAACCTATAACTTAACTGTTGCTAACAAAGTATTACTGTATCAATTCAAAATTGATCAAAACTAACAAATAAACTTATTCTAACCTCCATAGTGCTATTGGTTAACCAAATACATGCATTCCCATGAACATTCATTACTAATAATTAGAGTATGGGATTCTAATTTTACTTGCATGTAGTTCATGAAGTAATGATAAGCATAAAACATCTTCTAAACAAAAATAAATAGCTATAAATGAAGTGAAGAACAATTACCTTGAGTGGCCTACTCAAGTGGTTGTCCTCACTTAACTAGAACCAAATCTAAATATCAGATTCTATGCATCCATGTAAAATTGAACTTCATTCATTATGTAACATGAAAGATTACACAAAATCTTCTTCACAGATTATATTCAATGAAATCATTCTAAGTACTCAACATGTCTGTAATTGATAATTGAAATTGAAAAGCAACCGGTAACAAAATATTGAAAATCAACTAACTAATCTAAGGACTCAACCACCGACTGTATATAAGCACGAGGGAGTCTTATTCTAAGCAACAACTAACTGCTATCATTAACTTTCATTTCTAGATATCAAAGCATATAGTTAAGATTGAATTGTTCAAACTATAACTAAAAAGAAAGAAGAATCCTAATAGAACTAAAACTCTGTAAAATAAAATTGCATGTAAAACACACAAATAGTTATTCAGAATCCTATTAGCAAAAGAGTTCTTCTCCAATGCTTTATTAACTTGTCATAATGATGCATGTTCAACTCCATTAAGTGTCTTCATATAGTAGTTATTGCATTCAGATTATCTGGAACTTCCCCTGTTTTAATGTCCCAGTCTTCTTTTTGTTGCAGGTTATAGCTTCAATTGTTATGGGCTACAGTTTCTCCTTGACTATAAAAAGGTTAATCCACAAAATATGTACACAAAGCTAACTACCATAATTAAACACAAAATCCCATCCACATTTCATACATACTGACATATAAACAATGCAATACTATTATATCATAACCATATTTCCATTACTATTATTTAGGTCTGAGGTTGTATAATAAGTATGAAAAGATAGCAGAATATAGGAGTATTATCTGAAAAGTATATCTAAAAGTGTTTGAAAGTATGCATAAAAGCAATAGGAAATAGGCTAATAAAGGAACCCATCACTTGGTATGAGAAGCATATGTTATTTTTTTCTTTCCTTTTTTAAAGCTAACAAAATTGAAGAATGCATATATTGTGAAGTTTATTTTTTGAAGATAGGTAGAGGATTTGGTGAACTCAATATGGAATATTTCCCAAATATTTTTGGAGTTGTGATCTAGGGAATCATACCCTTCTGAGGGTCATGAGAAAACTTGATGGAGCAATGGATTGTTGTCTAGTAATTCAAGGGATCTATGATTTGGGAGTTCAGGCAAGTGGTAATCCAGGAACTTGAGAATTTAGCTCAAGAGCTACACCTTTCTGAGGGTTACAAGGTAACTTGATGGAGTTACACTTGGTTCAAGATTTTTTTTCAAAGTAAAATCTTATAAAGAAAATGTATTTGTTTGTTTTAATCAACATGTTCGGTCATGTGGAATGTAAACCTTAAGGGGGGGTGTTGGAATATTAGGGTTTACCTTAATAAAGTCACCTTAGTGACTTGCTTATTTTTAAATAATTAATTACATTTTTGTAAGTTGGTAGTTCGGGAAGTTATGTTTGAAATGATTTATAAAAGCAATATTGTAAGACATTTAATTGGAACACTCAATAATATTATTATCATTTTCTCTTTAATACTATGCAACTATAAAGCATATTTGATTTTTCCAATACAATAGGCAATTTAACATACATAATTATTTAAGAGGTGAGTTGAGACTATGCAAGTGTTTTAAACTACCAAATGTACATGATAAATTTATGCCATGTTTTTATCAAACTCACAATTTCATTTGGTGTTGAGGCATCAAGAAAGGGGGATAGAAGGAAGAATCTACATATAGGTGGCTTTTAGGGGTAAAATATTAAGTTATGGGCATTTTACCACCTCTAGCCCTTTAAAAATTTGTTATGGAAAAATGAGGAAAGCATGATGGTAAAGGACTGTGGGACAAGTTGTTGAACATCCAACACTAGTTATATGTCATTGGGAGTAAGGCGAAACTCACCTTTTTATTTTCTTCTAGAATTTAGAATTGAAGCTGGTGAGATCCCAAAGGTATCTAAACACAAATATCTTTTTTGAACAAATATTTTCCTTTGAATTTATAGATGATCTCAAGGGGTTTGTTACATTGTTATATTAGTCTATTCCACCAAATAGAAGAGGTGGTCAAGTTGACCTCATGACTAAGAGATTGATCAAACCAAGTTAACTATCAAGAGACCACTTTCCAAGCCTTCCAAATACTATTAAAAGGGGTTGAGCCTTACATCCTAAAATATGGGGCAAGTAGATTTTTCTCATTTCAATTCATTAAATTTTAAAGATGATTAGTAGTAATAGCTTATATGTGGTAGAGAACCAAGTGTTTCTAGTGAGCGTATCCTTCCAAGGCCTCACAATCTACTTGATTGTGAGGGACACCCCCTAGTAGTTGGGATTTACGATGGTGAGCCACCTTTGTCCCTCAATTAAATGTATTACAACCATGATTTAGTGGGAAAACCCTTCTCATTAACCAATTTCTAAGGATCATCTCCATCTAGAGGGCCCTCATAATCCACTTGGTTGTAAGGAACAATTCCATAGTAGTAGGGATCTATAGTAACAAGCTCCCTTTATCCATAGTTAAATATAATGCAACCATGATGTAATGGGCAAACCATTCTTATTGCTTCATTTTTTACGACAAGAAGTTCCCTGTAAGTTGTATAAACTAATTATAGCAAATATTTGATAGAAGACAACATGAATAAATGTAAACATGGTTCATCATAAAACTTTTGTTGGCACCTAAATAAGCCTAGTCATGGTCAAGAACTAGTTTGTCCAGTTTATGAGTTCCTTTTTTAATTTGGAAGAAACCACAACCACATACCCTTTAATGTGACACCAATTCTGAAATAGATTTTGAGGTATCTAATTATAAATTCACACTTCACCTCTTTTCATTTACTATGGATCCATTGTAGATGATGGTTAGGTTAAGTCATGATGAACCATAACTTATGCATGATTGGTAGTGAACATGGTATTACACAAAAGAGATCTAAGATAGTACGGCTTTGAGTCACTTCATTAGCAAAATTCTGGATAAACAATGTGTCATTAGCAAAATTTGAGTTAAGAGCTTTAACATTTCCAAGGAATTGGTGGTGGGATTGTGCCTATTGGAGGAGGTATCCAAGATTAACAATCATAAAAATTAAAAGATAAGGAGCAAGGGGGGAAGTTTGGTAGATGGATTTTGGAGGGATAATTAAAGGAAGAGGGAGCTATTAATGGAAAGTCTTACATTGGTCTATGTGAAGAGCATACACATATGGTCAAGAATCATGGAGTTAAAATCTAACCACTATAGCATATTATTATGTATGAATGACCATCTAATGTGGTCATGTAAGTTATATCAAAGTCCAATTTGATCATGGGTAGGTCTTGGGTAGTTTTTTATGTCCCCCAATCATTTCCCATGCCAAAACCAAGTTATCCAATTTAAATCTTTCACCTTAGAACTTGATCTACTTTAGTCTCATAATTTCTTAGATAATATACTTGATTTTATGGGCCAACATTTTAACAAAAGTCTTGTATGATAGATTCAGTGAGGTAATGGGCTACCACCCATTAGCAATATCTCCTTGTCTCCCCTTGGATAGACTTTTAATCCACCCATGATTGATTGTAGCCTCTAAGGATCCAATTTTAAAGCCTTTTAAGTAGATATAATAAAAATATTCCTAGATGTGGGCTAGAGGACCTAATATGATTTAATTGGTAGGCCATCCATTATGATGTTTTTTCCTTCAACCATGTAGTATATGGCTTCATAAATATCTTTCATTGTGAGAAGGTGGTCTAGATATATATTTTAATCCAAATTAATTTTATGGGGGGTGAACTTGTAACACTTTCTTTAAGGATGGGGATCATATATTCATTTATAAATTTATTAGCGAATAAATGTTTATAATGCTCATAAAATATTTTCATGATGGTTTTTGGGTTGGAAAATGAGTACCCATTTGCATATTTGATGACACGAATCTACTCTCTTTTTTGTTGTAATTTTTTTAAAAAAAATTAGATCCCTTGTTCCCAACATTGATGCATTAAAGTTGGAAACAAATTTGGGCACCTTTTTAAATGTAGATAATAAGTTTCCCAAGAATTTTTGTGTGCATGAGAATCTAATTATTAAAGAGATATTTTGGTGGATTGTTAGTTATAAGATTTCAACCCCACACATTTCCTTTCAAGGGATATTTTCCTTCCCATGGCATTTAGTTATAACTTTTCAACTATATTCCCAATAGAAGAGGATGGATTAAGAAATAGATATTTCCCACCTATAGATCCATCTATCTTGTTGGGGTTTGGGTTTATCATTTCATATGGAAATAAGGCCATCTATGCAATCTAGTGAGTCCTAAAACCACTTCTCCATAATCCTAGAACATGATCTTACCTTCAAGGTCAAGGGTGTCATTAAGAAGGTAAATCAAGGGTTCATCAAAAAATTAAGAGTTAAAAGGCCAAAATTGATGAGAGTGGGTAATCTCTCCTACACTTTGAGCTTGGCTTAAACCTAGGGGGTATTAATTGAGGTGTCCTTAAGGTGATTTTTAACCAATTAAAACATAACATGATTACAATAACAACTATACCTAATATGCGATTAACCCTTATATTTAACATTAGGTCAAATATTATCTAGCTACATAAAACCTCTTATAAAGTTAATATGACACCTTGCACATGCACCTATAAATAACAACCTTATACTCACTATGGATAAATTTATTTTATATCTCATACATAGTGGCAAGGTGAAGACATACATGTCATGATTGCCTAATGATTTGGCTATTTGGAGTTACTTGAAATTGTTAATTGGTTTACGTATCTAAGAATCATGAATAAAATGTATAATCTAGAAACTAATTTCAATATATTAGTTCTTTTTTTATTCATTTCTAAGAGTGTATTTGATCAAATAGTTTCCCAAACCGGTCCCTATTTAATGGGTACAAAGTCACAGCTTACCTGGATGAACAACAACTTAAAAAGATAAGGGATGATAAGTTGTGCATTCACATACAACAACTTGATATAAACATCAAATATAGAGTACACTTAATAATCCATCCGCACACTACAAAAATCCATATGAAATGCACAAGAGACCATTACAAGATTCTTGTAATGGATTAAAATGTTATCACATTTATCAAATTTACACTACATTTATACCATTAAGCATGGAAAGAGAAACCCAAACCAATTCAAGAGTTCGTTGAAAGTCTACAAGAATCCATGGAGACACCCATGTACTGATAGCATGCAAAATTTTATAAATTCTTAGAGAAACTCAAAATAGATTGGACTAACAAAAGTTGTCACCCTAGATGGCTTTGACACCTATTATGTCTATGAAAATAGGAGCATCCAATGTTTTAATGAAGAAATAACCTTGCATGTATAACACATAAAAAAAAAAGTAGAATCAATAGAAAAAGATAAATCTCACCCAAACTAAGTGGCTCATAATCTTGCAAGGATAATTTGGTAGCTAAGAAGCTACCTACTAAAATCATGGCATTCAAAGGAAGTAGGTGAAATGTACCATAATGGTTATGAAATTTGAATATATTTTTGGTTCTTCCTATTGTGTTTAAAACTATTTTATTGAACCCTTACTTAACTTATCATAGATATGAGGATTGCATGAACTACATCAACATTTTTGACTTTTACAGAACTTTGTCACCAAATTGGAAAGTTCAAGAACTTGTGAACTCAATGATGTTGTTTTTCTTTATCTTTATTATCTTTACCATCCACACTTTTGTCATCTTTTAACTTTGTCGAAAAGTTTAAGAACTTGTCAACTCATTAACAACCTTCTCTTCTTTCTTTTCTTAGCTCTTTCCTTCTATGGAATCTCAATTCTATTTGAACCATGCTAGCGAGTTCAAGATATTTTGAACTCACTAACACTCTTCTCTTAGTAATTTTTTCATTTTCTCACCCTCTTGCACTATGTCAATGTTTTTGGCTCCCTTTGAACCATGTTGGAGGTTTAGGGATATTTTGAACCATTAGACCTACTTTCTACATTTGACTTAGTTATTTTCATGTTTCTCAAACTAATGACATCAGGAAGTGAGAAAATATGAGGAAATTCATTTAGATAGGATGTGAGAGAAGGGAGGATATCCATATGAGAAGATGTAGAGAAGTATCTAGATATAAAGTATATTCTTGTAAAGTAGATACATGTAGGAAAATGGGTTGGGGGTGGATATGAAAGAATGAGGGGCATGAAAACACCTAATAGTAGAAGGAATTCTCACAAACTATTTTTCAAGAAAAGGAAGAAGGATAGTGTTAGTTCCCCAACTTGTATTTAAGTGATTTCTAAGGATTCTTCTAATCTTATGATCAAAACCACTAAAGGATTAGCCAAAAAAACAAGAGAAAAACTTTGCAATGTTCTCCCATGAACTTTAGGCTTTGCAAGACCAAGGTGGGTTCACCTTATGACACTAAATGAAATAACTAAAAAAATTATACTATAGTGTCTAGTAGACACAAATATTCAACATATTGACAAGGATTTATGAATTATTAAATTATTTGCATGACTAGACCACTCCTTGTAAACTTTAAAAATTCTAGTACAAATAATGCAACTAATTAAGAATAAATTATAACTTGTTTGATATTTGACATTATCAAATTATTTGTGGGGTTGGAAAGATGTGCAAAGGTGGATCAATGCCTATCAAGGATTACAGAGTCACAATTCTATGTAGCATTTATCTTAACCCTAAGTATTTCTTATGGTCATTTCATAATTATTTCCTTGCAATAACATGACCAACTAATGTTTAAGTTTATATAATTATACTTAGTTATCCATCTACAATGCAAACATTTTAATTATTCTCAATGAAAGATATTACATTATTCCTTGAATAAACATTAACATAGAAAACAATTGAATACTACAAATGAGTAATGAAGAACACCACTTGACCCTTGATTGTATTATTCAAAGAAATTGCTTACATTGCAAAATGGATATATTTATACAACTCAGCTTGTATTCATGTGATTTCGCTAAAAAATAACACTGCAATTACAAATCATCTGCACATACACTATCACTATGCTCCTCCTAAGAAAAAATTCAAATGAATCTTTACATCCCACATTTTCCAATCTCTAAGCCCCCTTATTTATAGCCTTTCTTATAACTGAGTTGGATAGTGAAATCAAATATTCCCTTAAATTTTGGGAACTTGGAGCACTTTTGAAATTAGTGATTTGAGATGTTCTCAAAACCTTGTTGGGGGTCAATAGGATTATGACAACCTTGTTGGAAGAAAATGACAGTTTCATAACCAGCTTAAACTTTCAATATTCTTGATCTTCCTTGTAAAATCATTTCTCAAAATCCTCTTGCACTTTTTTTGAGTTCTTTGTAATTTTTTTCGTTTGCTCCACATGATAGTTAAGAATAGCTTATTAGAGACCTAAGGGGTTTTCAAAATCATGTCGACTTCCAATAGGGGTTTTGTAACCAGGTGAGGAAGCTAACTCTTTGTCTTCACGAGCTTAAAATTTTCCTTCACCATTTTCATCGTACTATGATACATTTGTTGCTAAGAAAGGTGGGTCCCACTAGACTGTCAAGCTGTTAGATTCAACCAATGGTGTAAGATTTGAAGTGTGACAAATCTCTTTTGCCTGATATACTATGCTAAGGTGACATGTGGAAGATCCTTGAGGCTCCCTTAAAATTGGTGGGTTGTGTTAATGGTTTGTGTTGATGATGGGATAGGTTTTGAGAACCTTGTTAGGCTCTAACAAGGTTATGACAACCTCATCAGGAGCCAACAAAGGTTTTGAAGGCTCTTAAAATTTTTGAAACATAAAAAATTTCACTTGGTACTTAACTACTTTTCACCATTTATTTATTTCTTCATGCATGTTTTCCTTTGGAGCGGTTTTAACAACCTCATTAAATTTTGACTAAGGTTTTGAAACTTCCTAACATAGCTCATGCTTTCCTCTTTTATCTTCCTCCTTTGGCTATTGACAAAACCTGTTATCACTCAAACCAATTTTAGGAACGTAGGAGGTTCTCAAATTAGACAAAATCATCAACAAATAGAACACTTTCTTCTAGAAGGATTTATAAAACATATGTTGGGTTTTGACAGGGTTGTGAGAACCTCGTTGAGAGCCGACACAAGTTTCAAAACCTGCCCAAAACTTTGACAACTTCAATAATTAGCTAAATTTTTGGATTTTACTACTTCACAATTTATTAAAACATGAAAAGGGGAAGAAACACAAAAACCAAAGGGACATCTTGAGCATGAAAAGCCCATTTAATTTTTCCCATATTGGTTATAATTAATGGGAAATGAAAGGGGGCATGAAATGACAATAGCTGTTAATGAATTAGAAATTTAAAACTCATAAGAATGAAATGGAGGCCAAGTGTTTTAGGATACTTGATAAACCCTACATGATGAAGTCCTAATAGATGGGATGTGGGGAAATGGGAAGGAACCATATAGATAAATATCTAGTAGGAAGGGATGTTGCAAAGGAAAAAGGGTGCAAAATACTTAAGGAAAGGTATGTGGGAAAGGGAAGGGGAACCATATGTGGACAAAATCTAGTCAAGAAGATAAGTTTCACATCTAGTAACATGGGGAAAACCCATAAACATTGAAAACACATAGAAAGTTAAATAAGAAGTTCTAAACTTTGGATTTTTATGGGGTTTTGGCATCTTCAACACATGGTGGGTGCAAGAATGACATCTCATGGAAAAATTTGGACAAATTTTACAAATGAGAAAGGACTTAGATGGATTTTATAAATTTTTAGATTGGGTCCCAACAGTCGCTATAATTGGGGACATATGTCACTTGCGGGCACAATGAGAATTGTGAAGAATTTTTTGAGAGTAGACCAAAATGGCAAAGTATGAGGAGGGAGGGGAAAGACAAAAATAAAGAATGTATGTACATGAAAAAAAAGGAATTATGTACAAGATAAAAACCTACAACCAATCACATGAAAGCACAAGGAATTTGAAAGTGTGGCTGCAAATAAACTTTAAAAACATTTATAGGTCAAACCCTACAAAGAAAATCCATAGAACAAAGCCATGGACAAGTTTTTAACTTGATCACTTGTCTCTATCAAAAACAAACATATTAAAAGAGTTTATCTCCCCCTAACCAATATTACATCTATCTCTAAGTTGAAACAAATGTTGTTTCTTCCATGCATGCACATGTAAACTACTACTATTTTGGTCATCATGTTGGAATTGGAAACACATATCATCTAAATATGGCAACTGTAAGTAGTAGGAACCATTGTCATGCTCATCCATATGATAACATATATTTACAAGCTCCCTAGTAGAATGAAGCACATTCAAACTTGCACATATATTAACATGAAGAAAAATATCCTCTTGAATACTAAGATGAAATGTGCCATGTTTAGGTGCAACTTCAAGCTACCTATAGCACGCGAGTGATTTAATTTATCCAACACTTGTAACCCAAATGCACCACAAATGTTGATGCATTCTTCTATGATTGAGTCATAAACCTAATTCAAATCTAATTTTGTATTCTCAACATATAATACAAAAAAATGAGGCACTTCATGTGAAGACTCACAATTTTCAAATTGACCCTCTACTTTTTGTCCTTCAATAAAATATGTATAAAACTTGTTGTGAGAGAATAATCAATGATTTGTTCTACTTCTTCCCACAAACCAACAACATGACCCACTTGAGAACACACAACCTTAACATCAACAACCCCAACCAACGAGCTCAAAAATATGTTCTCAATGCAATCCTTATCAACAAAAGATAGTTGCTCAAAACAAGTTTTAAAAAATTGTCCATGTCAAACTATTCAAAGCTAGAAGCAATCGAACCATGGACACATTCACACTCATTTTTCTCACTTGTAACAAGGGATGTGTGACCTCATCATCTTTGGGACTAATAAAGAAAGGCCAAAATAACAAAGTTGTTGCACTTCAACTTCCTTACATGCATACTTATTAATAACATTGTTACCCTCCAAGATTGACCCATCAAATCGACCATTAGAAACATCTACACCCCCACTAGTATTGGGGGATAAAATATCAATGGCAACTATTGATTGAACAACATTGGCCCACCCAAAAGCCATGTTCAAATTCTAAGTTTATACTTAGAGAGAATCAAGTGTGCAGAATAGAAAGCCTCGTAATACATGTCTACACACGAACCTTTATCGAGCATGTACTCATGTAAGAGACCATTAATAATAGTAGCAAACCTACTATGAAAATCTAAAACCGATTCTCCATCTTGCCTTCTAAGGTATACTGAATCTTGATATAAGGGGGATGGTTAAACATGTGCATCTAGCTCATTGAAAATAGCAATAAATTCATTTTATTCATCATTAAACATTGTTGTTGTGACATGTTGGGCACTTGTAGATGCAAACCAATTATGAGACTACTGACTATCAAGGTCAAGCATTCATATATGACTTACTAAATTAACAACCTCTTGGCTAGATGGGCTAGAGGGATGTGTAATAGACATGACCTTTTGATGTTTAGGTGCAAAATCAATCATGCACCAATATGAGGTATCTCTATGGTAATCAAGATCATACTTATCAACATTGCATATTAGGCCATTAATCCAATATGAGTCATATGAATACCTAGACTTAGAGTTTTCTTTAAACCAATGATCCATGATTAGAAAACATAAATCATGTTGAAATAGGATTGTATTCCTTTCATGAAGATATTTTTTTGCATACAAAATCATGCTTAAGGAGAGGAATACAGAAAATCACCGTCATGTACCTTGACCAACTATTCCACTAATGTGGAAAAAGATTTATAGCACCACCAATATGCATATATCAACAACAAAAACTTTGAGATCGTAACAGAGTTGCCACCTCATATAATTAGGAAATACTTGAAGCACACTTGACCTCTAAGGAAATAAAATAATTATAGGTTCAAAACACTAGCAAAGTCTTCAATTTTATTTCATCTATTAACACTTCCATCTTGTCGGTGTAAGTTGATGAGCTATCAAGCTCACCCAAACAAAATGCATAGCTGCAAAAGACAAAGTAGCTTCTTAAATGACAATGTTAGGCATTGACCTATCTTGGATTATTAAATAATAAAATTATCAATATAAAATATATGAATATAATGTGTTTCACTTGTGAAGAAAAATAAAATTGAAAGAATAACATCCTTACATTTGAGATTTAAAGAGTAATTAAATTTTTTCTAAGAACCATTTTTTACTATTTAATGTGGATTAAAGTTAGAGTAACATTTTCTTTATATTATCTTGTATTATTTAGAATAGACCAAAAGTAGTATAATATTGTTATAAAAATAAAATATTTTTTATATTAAATATAATCGATGCATGATCAATTCTCATTAAACAAGAAAACTTTGATTGTATACTTTACTTAAAGTTAAAATAAACAAATAATCTACAACAACAAACTTTAAAGTTAAATTATGATTACCTATTTTTTATTTAAAAATAATAATCACACCTTTAATCATATCTCATACTTAAACAACTAAAATTAGAAATAATAATTATTTAAATATAAAATAAAATAGCCTAATTCATTTGATTAATAAAAAATTATTTGAATGCCTCGTGTGATGTGATTGAAAACATTTAAAGGACCCCAAAAAAAATTCACAAAATCTTAAAAAATCTTATTATTTAGAATTATAAATTATGGACATAGGGAATATTTAGAAGCATTAATATTCGAATTCCCCACATACATAGCAGACAATAACAATCATTTCCATACTCCCACTTTCTTTATCATTCCAAGAGCTCTTGTGATCCCCAACATTTTATTGGAGACCCAAACTCTGCACTGTATGGAGTGACTTTTTCATTTCAAAAACCATTAAATAAATTAAATTAATAACACTTTTTCCACTGGAAGGGGCGGGGAATGGCCGTATACATTATGGGCATTGTACACGTTATCATTTTAATAATTTGCTACCCAACACTTATTAAAAGATTCTACCGAATTCATAATATGTCAGTGGTCATCAGAAAGCTCCTAAGATATTGATTTTCTTGGTCAGTACGACCTTTAAATTGACGTCTATTTACCCGTCTGGACCTTTTCTAGGATGTAAAAAACGCGGGCCTTTATTAACTGGCCGCGCCATAACTTTCCCGTCAGGGTTTCAAGGAAATTGACGGTCTTTAACATGTTTCTGTCAAAACCAGAAATTTCAAGCTATAATGTTTATGTCTGTAAAACGTTTTTTACAGTTTACAGCAGGACATAAATAACGTTGCAGCTTCTGAAGGAATTCTGTGAATTTTAGTTCAAACTGTAAATTTTGTGAGTACTTTTACTGTATTCCAATTAAATTATGTTTATTTTTACAACAAATTTACTGTCAGAATTGATTAGAATCCAAAGGTTTGCGTACAAAATATGCAGTTCAATTGACAATTAAAGAAATGCATAACCGTCAATAAATGTTGGATTGACAGAAAGTAAAATTGAAATTGAAAGCCTGTTGCTGACATACCTATGCAGATTGTGAAGTTAGTATTCTGAGATCTGTCACCGTTTAAAGCCATTAAATATTGGGGTATATTTTTTCCGTCTTCGATTTATTGTAAGTTGCTGCGGCAGTGCTGTGCCGGACAAACCAGAAAAACTAGAAATACAAAATAGTTATTGAGTGGCCGTCAAATTTAACTACAAGAATGGCATACGATTTAGACTGGTGACGTTGACAGTTCGGTAATAACTTCTGAAAATTACGTAGAGTACTAGGTAGAACTTGGTTTCTCTTATTATATTCTTATGCGTTGGCGTTATTTAAGTGGAGGTTTGTAATGATGACCGACACAATTTTCAATGTGCTTTAGACCAGATTAGATGGTAAATTATATTTTAAGTGTATCATTCAAATAAATATTTTGTTTTGTTTTAATTTTGGTAAGTAATATGTATCACAATTATTATTTTATTGTTAATATCTTTTTCTTTTTAAAAATTTTGTCTTTGTTTTTTGCAATTATGTTTTAGTGTGTAATTGGTATGTCAAAGAGATCTTAAAGTTGAATTGTTGGGTCTTTAGAAGAATGAAGTATTACGCTCAATGTAATTCTCCATGGTCATGTGTCATCTTTGGATTGTTAGCATGAAACGAATAATTGTAAACCAGTTAGTTTGAGTGTAGGTGCTAAGCGTCAATAATTAGATGCATTGTCATAATGTGTGGACCATTTGATTGCACTTTAAGTAGTGCTTGCTTCATTATATATAATGCTTCATGACTTCTTGTGTGGAAATTGATGGACATAGTCCTTTGTCATTGATGTTTGAAGCTTGCAAGCATATAAGTATAAACATGTGGTCATATGTCGAGCAATTAATAGTTGACACATTGATAGGACATCAATATAGGTGGACATTTAGGTATGGTGGCTATATCTTTGATAAATCCTTGTTTAATGATAATGTTTTTATTGGAATATTGAACTACTTGTAATCAACATCCATGTCCTCTTCATGATTTGTTAGAAACACATATACACATATGAGGGATCAAAACATAAAACAAAGGGATAATTAATGTGGGTCTACACTTTCACATTCTCCAATAATCTCACTTTTCTTTATTCTTTTTTTTTGGTCTTATAAACACCAAGCAAAGTTTATGTAACCACTTGGAAAGATAGGAATGGGGATGACAATATTCTCCAATAATCTCACTTTTCTTTATTCTTTTTTTTTTTGTTTCGTATAATTTCCTTTTAATGTGAAGTAAATTGATAGGCTTTAGTAAGACTCATTTTGAAATGGTTTTTATTGTTTATATAGATTAGAATTAATAATTATGACTCTAGAAAACTAAAATTAAGAATAATTGTTTCTTTCTTGTTGCGGCTTCTTAGTATTTCTATGTTTCTTTTGTTAAAAAATTTGTTACTATGATAATATTGTACCTACCCTTGTATTTACTTGTAGTAATTTTGAATTTTCACTAAGCATCTATAAACTTAAGAGGCTATTTGTGCAATACCTTTGGATTTGTATGTTTTGGAGTAGATTCTTGGACCCATGTTTGTCAAAGACTGAAATTCGTTGTCAAAACTTAAATTTTATAATGAAATGGAATTACTCTTGTGTGAGTAGTGTCATTCTAAATAGAGTCAGGAAGGCGGAGACCACAAGGCATTCTATGGTTGTCCATCCTTGATTTCCAATGTACTTATCTACTTGCTTCCATTGTTTTGAGATTTAAAAAAAATTAAATTGATAACCTCTAAGTAATTTTAACATGTAGGAAAAATATTTCTACAAAAATATCCACTTTTTTCTAAATGATAAGATAAATCCAATTAGTGGAAAAAATAAGTAGACCTTTATCCCTCATCCTTAATTAAATATTTATTTAACTAAGTTGTTAACCTTTCACCTTTATCCCTCACCCTAAATGTCTAACTTTATCCCCCAAATCCTCCAACTACATCAATTTTTTAACACCTACTTAATTAATTGGTTTAGACTAATTAATCTTAGTTAACATTTCTTCCAATATTTAAATCCACATATTCCTCAATCCTTGTCCATTTAATCATAGTCATTAAATCCATCTACATGGATTAAAATCTAAACTTATCATCACTTGACAAATGTCTCTACCCCCACATGTGTGAGCATGTAAAGGTCACTTCATAGCCACCCTACCTCTCTCACTTGTCTCTTTCACAAGACACTTTATTCCTTACACATGGTGTGCTCACACACCTAGCACTTACACATCTATAACTATTGTGATACTTGTCACAAGGCTATGCCTACAATCCATGTCTCATCTTCCTCAAATCCTAAACCTCCATTAACCAACACATCTTGACCATTGATTTTTCTAATGGAAAATATATAAGTTGGAGGCCTAGATCATCCCATTTGATGATCTTTTATTATCATACCATTATGTGCCATTTTATTAATCAATCATCCTAATTCTACTATCATGTTATTGGTCTAATAAGAAAGTACATTCCAACTATCAAAACATCATAAAGAGTACATCTAGTGGAGCATGGGGTGCACTCGATTTCCACTCAATCAAAAGAGAAAGAAGAGAAAAAGGTAAAAGGTTCCATTATTTCTTTGAATCTCTATTTTATTTATCATTGCTTGTTTTCATGTCTTCAATTTACACATATTACAAAATTCTAATATCAAAGCAAATATTAGGCAAGCAGTGGTCATGAAAGTAGATCCAACTTGTTCTTTTAAAGAGAATGTACATCTTTAATATAAATGTAACATTTTATTTTTCTTTGTTATGTCATTCTTAAAATTTGTGCATCATATATTATATGTATAAGAACAAAAGAGTTACATACGAGTGCCACATTTAAGAGGTTGTATTTTCAAAATTGTAAGAAATACATTTACTTTGAATGCACTTGCAGAGAGCTAACATATTTTATGAATCCATCATCTCTACTCTAATTATGTTCAACTAAGTTGATCCCATATAAGAGTCAAGCTCTCTCAATTGCAATCAAGATTGATCACCCCTTATATAATAGAGTTAAACCTTCATTTCCACGGTAATGGATTTACAAAATTTGTTAGCTAGCCATTGTTTCAATGTTCAGAGTCCACTTCTAGATACCTTTTGTTGGTGTGAATAAGGTGTTTTACCTAACTAGTCCACTAGTAGGTCATATTCAAATGTTAAATTTACTTAGATCCTAGGAATCTTTCTAGAAGTCTTAGTTGGCATTAGATCTTGTCTTATCTTTTATCATTTAATTCTTGAGTCCTAGGCCATTTAATATTTGTTAAGTTAGTTGTCTCATAACATAGGATTAATAAACTTGTCATGTGATCTAGTCTAATCCTATGTGTCACCTTGGCTATATAACCAAGGGCTTCTCATTTACAGTAAATCATTACATGAAAATTCATTGCATTGCATATTTTTCATATTTATATAATTTTATTTTGCATCTATTATTGCAAATTTATGTTCTTTCTTTTCTCTCTTGTAGAAGGTTATTTTTGGTTTTGTAGGTGATCCTAGGAGCTTGAGTCCTTGAGTGACTCTAACATGGAATCAAATCTTTAGATCTACAAATCCCCTGCTCAAATCTGAGGGTGGTTTGGGCTTGAGCTTTTGTTGGGTGCATATTGAGGCAAAATGGACCTCAACATTAAGTCTAGAAGGCCCAAAAACTATTATTTTCATATAAAATACTTGATATTTGGGCAACATTTTAGGTCATTTTTTTAGGGTTTGGCAAAAATTTGTAGTTGATAGTATGTACAATCAGTACATTGTACAGTATGTATTTAGTCATACCATAGCTGGCATCAAATCTATAGTTGTAGGCAACAACAAAAACTATCATACTCCCTTGCATAATCATGACATCATATAGTACGACTATCAATTTTTTTAATTTAAATATTTTATTGCTAATTGAGCATAAATTATTAAGCACCTAGCCTACTGTAACAACCCTGTCACTTGGTCCTATGGTAGTCCATAGGGCTTAAAGGATCTACAAGGGGGTAGGAGTTGCCACCCCACCATCACTCAGGTTGAGTGGCGATGATGCTGCCAACGGTGAATATTTTTTAAAAATTGCACATGACCCTCACATGGGTGCCTAGGTGCTCAGTGCCTAAGGCCTAAATTTTTTCCCCCAATCCCTAAAATAATTTTTTTTCAAAATGCCATAACTTTCCGCCAAGGTGTCAAAATTTTACAAAAAAGTATTGACAAAAAGCTGGTCTCGAGCACTTCATCAATATGGTGCAAGCCATTTTTTAGATTTTCTTGCAAGTGAATTTTATTTCTAATTGAAGTCATATTTTTCTTTTTGGACCTCTGAGATCATAACTCTTTGCTAGTTTATTTATTTTTCATGATTCTTGTGGCTTTGGAAAGACATTGAGGAGCTTTGTAGTTTTATCCATGCACTTTTTCTATATTCATCCCTTGTTATCTTTTATTTAGATTTGTGCATATTTGCATTCTGGTTTATCACTTGGACATACTAACACCTAGAGAAGATTTGTCCTTTTAGGAAGACTTCATTTTTAGTCTAGATCATATTGGGAAAGTGTAATTTTAGTTTGAGGATCTCATTCTGAGATGTATTTTTCCATATTTGATCCATCTTAGCAATGTAAACTCTAGAAAGCAATATGGGCATTATAATCAGACTACATATAAAGTTTCAAATCATAATTTTGGGGGATTCTTGATTGGGTGATTTGGGGGGGGGGGGTCTCTTGGTGCATTTTTTTGATTTGTTAGCTAGTGCTCTTTTCCATGGATCATTCTAAGGTTCCTTTGCTAACATCATACGACTATTCAACTTGGCATCAACATGCATGAAGTGACCTAATAAATCAAGGTCACTCTCTATATGTTGAGAATACGATACCTAAATCTAAAGATGATGATAAAAAGATAAAATGGATGATTGAACATACACAATCTCTTGGATGTCTTCGTAGCTTAATTTCTTCAGATATATTATTTTAAATTGAATCATGTAAGGATTCTCATGAAGCTTGGAAAAAATTAAAAACATTATATGACACCACAAATGAAGTAAAAGGCTATCAAATTGATAATGAATTGACGAGTCTTGATCCTAAGAACTTTGACAACATCCAAGATTACATTATCAAGGTTGATGATCTAAGAGAGCAATATAAAGCATGTGGAATTGAGAAAAAGGACATTCAATTGGTCTATAGTGCATTGAACAAACTTGGTCTTGAATATGCAACTTTTGTTTCCAGTTTTCATACTCATAGGTTAACTATGGGGTTTGCATATACTACACCTTCATTTATATATATTTTTGGATGTTAATACATGAGCAACAAAACCTTCTTTCTATGGGTCTCAAAAAGTCACCTCAATCTTAGGTATTGTTGGTTAGTCAGGTGAAAGAGATAGAACAATCTAATAAGAAACAAAAGAAATCAAAGAAGAATCCACATTCAAATCAAGCACAAAATAAATCATCTTTTAAAGAGAAATATTCTAAGAAGGAGTAGCCTACTTGTTCATATTGCAAGCAGATTGGACATGACAAACATTCTTGTTATAAGAAGGATAGTGATGAATTGAAATATCTTCTTAAAAATAATCACATTTCTAGAATGTTTGATTCAACTTATTCTTCTTCAAAATGATCTAATAAGGAAAAATGCCATGTTGGTTTAGTTGCTACATCAGGTAAAAATAAAGGACAAGCTCTTTGTGCTTCTATAGGTCTTGGATCAGGGAGATGACTTATAGATTCAAGAACATCTCACCATATGGCATCTTCATAGTCTATATCCTCTTCTTTTGAGCGTTGTGTTATGTCACTTATTTTGATGGGAAACAATACATACATGAATGTAATAGGGAAAGGATCTATTGATATTGGGGAGGGCACTTTCAATGATGTTTTGTGTGTACTTCATTTGTCAAACAATCTTCTTTCTATCTATGATATTACCCATGGTGGATTAGGGAAGGCTGTGGAATTGAATCCTAATTCAATTATCATTAGAGACTTGAAGAGTAGAGAGATTATTGCTTCTAAGATTGTTGATCATGCATCTTAGTTATACACCTTTGCAGATTTTTTTTGGTGATGGCTTTGATCCTTTGACTATTGATCACACTTTTAATGTGCATCATGATTTTGAGGAGAAATTTGGATACTTGAACTTGGGTTTTCTCACATGTGATCCCATTCTTAAGCCTTGCATTCCCTCATTGTATTATCACTCTTCTCACTCAAACTCTCAACCTTTGAGGACTCTTGTTTTCCTTGAAGATTCTTGAGGTTCATTTTGTAGCTTTTTCTTGTTGAGGAATTTTGCATATATTATTTTCAAATCTCTTGTGTGGAAGGTGTCTTTGTTCCCTATTTGATCTTGTGGCTCATGTCTTTCACAATTCTAACATGGTATCAGAGCGTGGATTCAGCGAACCCCTTCTCAATTTATGATATTTTTTTCTTCAACAAGGGTTACAAGCTTTAGATATGGAATCCCCTTTGCTTTTTTACAAAGACGTAGGAAAAATTTTAGTGCATTTTGGCGTGAAAATGACCTCACTGTTGGATTCAAAGCTGTCGAGAAAGTTAGATTTTCCTTTTGTTTGGCCTGATTTGGACTCTTGATTCCATGAATTTTGACTATAAATTCACCTTATTTCAACATCAGGAGCTTTTGAGGCAATTTTTTTGTATAGGGGCTCATACGACCCCTATACGGATCCCTGTGAATGCATTTCAAAAAAAGAAAAACAAGGTTCGACATTTTTTTAAATTCTATTTTATTTTGGATTTTTTTTTTAAATAATAATAAAAAAATCCAAAAGTTTTTATTAAAAAGCTGAAAAGTTTTTGGGGGAGTGGGTTTTTTATTTTTACAAAAAAGACCTCATTTATGAGGGGTAGTTGCAGGGTACTTGGCCCCTGTGGACCTCGCTCAACCTGCTGGTCGAGGCTTTTTTTGCCCGATAGTGGGCCTCAGACTACCAACGACAATACTTTTGGCTACCTAGTGGCAAAAACACAAAAAAAAAATTGGCTAACCTCAACTTTCCTGACGATGTACAATATTTTTGACAATGATTTTTTTCGGTGATCATCAAAAAATTTCGGTGACCTATACCCGATCACATTTTTTGTCGACAACTTGGAATATTCTGAGCATTTCAACATAATATATCGACAACATAATTTTTCTCGAGTCTCAAATTTTTTCCCAGCATGGGGGAATATTCCCTAGAATATTTTGTTGACATCATGCTGACATTAGCCATATAGATGCTGACAGGGCCCCTTTAGACTCCCTTTGTGCCCTAAAGGAGGTATTTTTTCTTTTGGCCATAACTTAGGCATATGATGTCAGATTTTGATGAACGAGATATCATTGGAAAGATGGTTCCACCAACTTTCTAGTGGTGTGGGTCTCATCACCTATTATCTGTTGGTGCATTCTACAACCTGTTGGTGCATTCTACAACCTGTTGGAGTCAGAGGTGCTATTTTCAATCCTAGCTCATAATGTTTGACCTGTTTCTTCATTTTTTGTGATTCTAATGGTGTTGGAACCGTCTTTCAAAGATCTTCATAACCATCCATGCACTTTTTCTATATTTCTCTCTAGGTACATTTTATTCAAGTTTTTTTGTTTTCACATTTTGGTGAATTACTTGGACGTCTTAGCTCCTGGAAACTTTTCGTTTGCGTGGGATGACTCATTTTTGGTTGTTCTTTATGTATTTCTAGTATTCTATCCTATTTGGGTATTGTAGAAATTTTTTCATGCATTTCTTATTATGTAGACACATTGACATAAAATTCCATTATGGTGTATCTTTTTTGGGGATTTTGCACATCTTGTTGTACCTTTTGTACTTGAACTATGATATAAAGTGCCATGGAGGGTGATTTTTACCTTTGGTTTTCCATCACACCTTTGTCAAGTGAGTGTCCCTTCCACAACAATAGTGAATCCTAATGTTTCTTGCCTCATGCATGTGAACCTTAGTTCACACACCCTTTTATTTGTAAGTTTTTTCTCCTACATGCACTTCACACAATTTCAGTGTACTTGTCTTGGCTCTCACTTTTAAACATTATGGGGGGTTTCTACTATTGGTTCTAATGCTTCCTTGGTTTCATGATTTAAGTGATCTACATATCTAGCTCTTGTTCCTATATACTTTCAAATGCAATGTACATTAGCGGCTGGTTACATGCATTTCAGTGAGATGGAACATTTACCATATGGACACTCTTGCATTCTTGTTTCTGGAGGTTCTTCATTTAAGCACTATATCAGTCATCTTTCATCAACAGTCTACAACTTCTTTGTGCTTCAGCAATGCTCTACATGTTCCTCTCTTTTTCGGGACATTGTTTTGGTTGGAGGCTTCTCAGTCCTTCACCTTGATTTGGAGGGTTTTTCAGTCCTTCATTCACCTTTCTCTCTTTTGGAGAGGAGTTTTCTCCCACGATGGTTTTCTCCTTTTTCTTCAGTTTTTGATAGATTTTTTGTTTGTACATGGGGTACCTCACAAGGCCTTGTTTGTCAGGACCCATCATGCATTCTTTTTAGGTATTTTAGGTACTCCCTAATTTCATCTTAAGGGGGGGGTGTTAGAGTAATCACACATTAGCTATTAATTAATTAATTATTAGTCTAATTTATTCTCATGCACTTAAGCTAAACTTAGGAGTTCTTTATTCAATTAACTAAGTGCTTTTCTATTTTAACTGAAGTGAGCCATTATTAGATCATTCTATCTCATTGCATGAGATGTTGACACTTGTCACGATCTAATCCATTTACCATTTAGGGTTGCTCCTATATAGCACTCAACCCTCATTATATTATCTATCAAACTATAAACCTTTGAGGACTCTTGTTTTCCTTGAAGATTCTTGAGGTTCATTCTGTAGCTTTTTCTTGTTGAAGAATACTGCATATATTGTTTACAGATCTCTTGCATGGAAGGTGTCTTTGTTCATTGTTTGATCTTGTGGCTTGTGTTTTTCACAATTCTAAATAGCTATTCTATGGATTCAAAAAGTCATTAATGTTGAGATCATTAATTTTGGCACTTACTACACGCTCTCTTCATTTTAAAATTCCTACTCTTCACAAACCTATTGGATATTTAATATTAACATGACATCATCCAAAATAAATAGTTATGGAACTAGTTGGGTTTGACTCTTCAACCCTTAAAAGAAGAGTTTTTTTAAATTTTAGTAGGGGATTTTATTACAATTGTCGATGCCAATAAAATATATGGGGGAATCATTCCACCTCAAAAGATTATGGAATATTTCATGGATTTCATAAACAATAACAATTTATAAGATTGCATTCCAAAAAAATGGAAAATATACTTGGTCCAAAAGAAGGAATTTCACCAAATTGTAGAGAGACTGAATAGATTCTTACTATTAGATAAATGGCTCACGAAAACTCAAGATTTTTCATCAAGTATCCTCCTTGATTTAGTTTCATACCACTTTCCAATCTCACTTTTCATATTTGAAGATAAAGCCTCTTTTAAATCATCCTTTGAATTTGAATCAAGTGGTTTACAAACCCAAATTTCCTCCTTGTACTCAAATATAAATGGTTGAAATCTCCTTTCATTAAGGGTTCTAGGATGATTCAAATTGGTCATAAGTTAAAGTATGTGAAAATGAAGATGAGGTAATGAAATAAGTCACATTTTAAAATATCTTTATGGTAAAGGCTTATTTAGAATAACTCCTATTAGATCTAAATGAAAAGATAATCAAGTTTGGCATGGATAGAGATTCTTTTGAAAAAAAGAAATATTTGAATAATTAGTTACTAGAAATTTTGTTTAGGGAAGATATTTATTGGAACTTTGGTTAAGAGAAGGGGATTACAATATAAAATTATTTCATGCTTCTACTAAAATTGGAAGATAGGTAAATAACATCATCAATATTTCCTCCTTTGAGGGTCTAATTATTTTAGAAAAGAAAAATGAAAAATAAGCAATTTATTTCTTCTAAAATTTATTTTCAAGGTCAAATGAGGACAATTATTTTTTATCAAACTAGATCCTTGCGTTCATCCCTAAACTAATTACAAAATACCAAAACACTTGCTATTGATGATAAAATTTACATTAGGGGAGTTAAAAGAGGTAGTCTTCTCAGTGTCTTCAAAAAATATCAAGACCCTAATGGCTTGACAACCCTTTTCTTTTAGAAATGTTGGGATTTCATTGGTTGGGATTTACTTTGAGCATTAGAAAAGGAAAGGAAACATAATAATATTTTGAAGGAGATGAATACTACCCTCTTGGCTTGAGTTTCAAAGAAGTCGAACCCTTCTTTTCCTAGCTTCACACCATTATCCCTTTGCAACACAATCTATAGTATTTTCTCAAAATAAAGTACTTTTAGGCTTGCCCCTCTCATTTCCCTTATAATTTTAGAAGAGGATAATTTTTTTCAAGTCTAGAGAATTTAGAAGGAGTTCTTGTCGCTCATGAGGTCTTGCATTGTATATGGGAATAAAATATCCCATCTATGATTTTTAAGTTATACATGATAAAGCTTATGATAGATTGAATAAAAAAATTATCCATGTGAGGCGTGAAATATTAAGTTTTAGTAAACAACAAAATAAATGGATATGTTCTTGTATTTATGGTCCTAGATTTTTAATCATGTTAAATGGCTCCCTTGTAGCTTCTTCTCTTCCTTCACAAGGGATTAGATAAGGTGATACCATCTCCCCTTTCCACTTGATAATTATGCCCAAAGACCTAAGCATGTACATCATTGTAGAAAATAATAAAAAATAATTAGAGAGGCATAAACTTAAATCACTTTTTGTATTTAGACATTCATGCTTTATTTGTAGATGATACATTAGTTTTTGGGAAAGCCAAATTAGATGAATCAAAGATAGTTAAAAAAGTAATTTCATATTAAACTACACAATTTCAAGTCAAGTTGTTAATGTTGCCAAATCAAATATTTTCTTCCTAAATGCTTCCCCCTAGAGTAAGGAACATAATTATAAATTTGTTGGGATTCACAAGTGATAGTCTTCCTTATAGATACCTAAGTATCCCCCTGTTCATTAGAAATAAAAATCATAAATGTATATTACCTATATCAAAAGAAATATCTCTTCTTGGAAAGAAAAATGACCCACTTTTGCTAGCAAAATTATTGTGGTAGAACTTATGTTGAATGTAATACCTATTTATATGATGTCAGTACTAAAAATTCATAAAGGTATTACTCTTGAAATTGAAAAGAAAATCAAAAACTTCTAGTCAAGCAATTTAGACAATAAGAGAGATATTGTTTTAATATCTTAAGAAAATGTGTAGCTCAAAACAAAATGGTGTAGGTATACACAACTTGGAGGCTCAAAATATAGCCTTGGATACAAAGTTAACTTGGCTTATATAATTTAGGCCTGATTAAAAACGGTGTAGAATAATAAGAAACAAATACTTAGATTGAATGGAGAAAGGGTCAATTTTTATAGTATTAAACCTTTCTTTTGGTTCTAAAATATGGAATTTCTTGATTAAGTGTTGTGAAGTCTTACTTCCTTAGGTTTCTTGGATTATCCATAATGGTGAAAATGCCCTCTTTTAGGAAGATTCTTGGAATGGGTTTAAACTTCTTTTTCAAAATGAGAGTCACATTGAAGTTAAAAATTATCTACAACAACATTGGAGTTCAACGATAAAAGACTATTTTTCAATTGATAATTCAATGTTTCCTTTGAAAGAAAATTTAAAATCAATTGATTCAGATCCCCCTTTTTCAATAAGTAGAAAGCTTGGTTCATAAAAGAGATTGAAAGGAGAAAAATATATGTTACTTAGAAAAAGATGATGAAATCTTATGGATGGTTTCAAGGTAAGTATCCTATCAAAGATGGATACAAGCTCTAACTCAAAAAAAATCTAAAATTCTTAGCTAACAAACTATATTGCAGCTCTTCATGTCTACCTCAGGTATGTGCCTTCTTTTGGCTAGCTCTAAACAACAAAATTTTGACTAGTATGAGACTTGACAAGCTTGGTATTTCTCCTATTTTCTTGTGTTATGTGTGGTAAATCCTATAAGGATATAGATGATATTTTGCTAATCTGTGTCTTTAGTAGTAACTGCTAGAAATGGCTTCAAGCCAAACTAGGCTGGATTGATTCCCTACACAATTCCTTGTTCTAACATTTCTAGAGTTGGCTAATCCTTTACAAAAATTCAATATATTCATGTATTTGGGAAATCAATTTGTCCTTAATCATTTGACATATTTGGTTAGAGAAAAATAATAGATTTTTTAGAAAATCAATCACAAGGCTTGAACAAGTGATTTTAAAAATGGACAAGGTTTATGAAATAATAATGGCTAACATCTTTAATCATCCACACTTTGAATGAAAATTTAGTAGCTAGGATGACTTTATCCTTAAATACTGACAATTTATCAATCCTCCTTTGTCCAATGGAGTGTACAATTTAAATATGGTCAAAATTGATAGAAAAATAGTAAAATAGAAAGCTCCTCCTTCCTTTTGGTAGAGTTAAATTTTGATGGAGCTTCTCATGGAAACCTTGGGAAATCTAATATAGGAGCTGTGTTAAGAGATCATATAGTTCATAATCTAGTTGTAACTTCAAAAAAATTACCTTTTGGAACAAGTAATATTGTTGAAATTGAAGCTCTTCTTTTGAGTCTAGAACTAGCTATCAAGATGAATTGTTCCAAAATTATGATTGAAGGAAATTCAATGCTAATTATCAATACCATTAAAGAAAAAAATTACAAATTGAAAGCTAGATTACGCACTAGATTAAGTCAGATTAATTCTTCCAAATTAAACTATTTGGAATGTGTTCACTGCCACAGAGAAGCCAATATCCTTGCAGACTCTCTAGCCAATCTTGAAGAGCAGTATAAAGAATAAGAAGGAAGATAATTTCAAAAAACAATTTAATAATTTAAAGAGTTGTTAACTCCTATCTTTGATGGCTCTCTAAAAAAGTGGACCTTTGGTTTTTGTTGCAAGTGCAGGCTTATAGGGATAACTTTTCATCTCCATTTGGTTTCCAATCCTATCAACAATTCTAAATCTCATCTCATGCAAACTCAGTTGAAGGACTATTTGCAGATTTCCTCACAAATTCTATTACTTGTCACACATGTGGATTAATTGTTTTCTTCATTCAGATCATGTTTCATGATTAGAAGGAATATATGCCAACCTTTATTTCTGTTAGAGGTTGGGCTATTTTCTCATGACCAGTAGGGTTTTCACTCATTTCTCTCCTCTTTTCTCCTTTATTCCCACCACCTGCAATGTTGAAAAATCATATTCACATTGTACAGAAGTAGTGGAGGTAGTTGTCATGGTAGCTTATGTTTAAACTAAATAAACCAGGCCATGTATTCATCTTCGACTATGACAAGGAGGAGATGGCTATCCATGTGATTGTGGGTAAAGAGATTTTAGATGATCCTCTGTGTGCTTTCACCTATTTAGAGGTTACATCTATGTTTCTAATCCAAATCTGATGTTTCTGTGATGCCTTGGTAGAAAGTTTGTCCAGAACTACATAATTGAGGATGAGCAATTGTAATTTGCCTTGGTGGAGTATAACATATTTGTGGGGAAATCTAGTACAGGAGGCATAATTTTTTTGGAAAGAGCTTGATGTGACCTGCATCTTCAATGCTATTTTCTTGGGCCTTCAAAATGATCTTAAAAATTCCCTTCTTTCCCACTGTTATCAACTGGCCCCAAGCCTGCTGGATAAAGTGAACTCCCACTTCAAATCTCTTTGAATTCTTGTGAAGAACTTGCCTCCATCTGCTCCTAGTTTCAGTAATTTCATTGTTAATTTCCAGTGATATAGGTAGTAAATATGTTAGTCTTTAATGAGCTTGTCCTTGTTTATTGTAATCTTCATGTTTTGCTCTGGTTTTCTTCTGGGCTATTTTGTTCATTTTTAGCCTATTTTTGTTCTGGCTGCTCTCGTATTCCTAAGAATGCTTTTTGTTATCCAATCTTTTTTTCTAATATAATTACATGTGATTTCCTTTTTTTAATTTTTTATTATTATTATCTAATATAATTAGATGTGGTTTCACCTTAAAAACAATGTTTATTAGGTATATATATACACATACTACATGTTGGCTTAGATAAGCTTAAAAAGAATAGTGGTGACTACTTGATTAGTAGTATTCAATTTGTTCCCTTTGTTATGAATGATGTTGATGAGAAAGTCATTAAAGCTTTTCATGATTAGTAAGATGTAGGTGATGAGTAACAATGATTAGGATTTAGAAGCAAGATTAATGAAATGATGAGGAATTTGGAGGAGTTGAACTCTTCATTAATGTATGAAGACTTTATGACAGATAAAAAGGTGATGGTTAAAAGTGGAAAATATTGTAGAGACAATACAAAATAAGTAATTATGAGATATATGAAAGTAATACATAAAATAATGATTTCATTTTGAAGGAAAAATGAGATTAAAAGAATAGTGTTTCTAGATTTTAGATTTGAAGAGTAATTTGCATTCTATTAAGAATCATTATTATTTGATATCATTTAATGTGGGTTGAATGCGTGGAGATTTTATTTTTTTATTAAATACAATTTGAATGTGGTCTTTAAGGAAATAACGACAATTCTCATCAAAGAATCTAGAATTTTGAATATAAGTTTTGATGATAACTCAAGTAAAAAGATACTCTATAGCAACATCAAAATAAAATTATGTTTTAAACATTTATTTTTACAAGCAATAATCACATCCTTAATTATATCCCAACATTAAAGAACAATAAAAATATATTCTATAATAATCATTTAAATATAATATAAAATATTATACTTGAAATTTTTGATAAAAAGGATGTATGTAATAGATTATGTTGATATATAATATATGTACTATTGATAAAAAGTTTCATATATGAATTTTACTATAATTTTAAAATATAATGAAGTATGAAATCCTGAATCTTGTACAGATAAAAGCATGCCCTACAAAATATGTAAATATGTATAAACTACAAGTAATTTTAACCTTGCATAATTATGGGGGCTAAGTATGTAACACAATTGGAGTAAATTAATTAAGACTATAATGAATGCATTCTAAAAATGTAAATGAGGAGGATTAGAGTTATATACCTTGAACTTAAATCTATTGTTGACTTTGAATAATGCCAAACAATTAGAGAGAGAGGATTTGGAATTTGATATTAGGTTTGACATTAAAGAGATAAGATTATTGAAATCTAATAAGCCAAGAATCAATACTAGTGATCTTATCCAAGCGATGCAATTCTATCTTGAGAATAATTAAAAATTCAATACCTACAAAAACTATTTTCTTAATGTATATTTGAAGTAAGGAAAAATGAGTGGTTCAAAAGAGCACCATGGCAAGTTTGTTATACAAGGATTAAAGTTCAAGACTTCCACATTCCTTTTTTAGGAAAGAAATCGAGTTAACAGTAATAAACGAGATAAAGAATGGCAATAGATGTTAGTGTGTCATGGCAATGGATGCCATCAAGTATATCACTAAATATTACTAAATCCCAATGAAAATTGATGAGTGACTATGTATAAAGATGTACTTAGAGTGTACTTTGATGATGGATGTTGATTGGTTTCTATTAAAGGTAAAAGGAGGATTTTGAAAACCCTCCACCCTTTTACAAGTTAAATAGATAGAAATAATAGAATATTATAAAACAACCAAATTATTGCTTGAGATAATAATAAAATATAACAACAAAGAGAAATCCCTAATAACAATAAGGAGGCCAAAAAATATCATCAACAAAATGACCAATAAACATGATTAGTGCAAGATATCCATAAATACTAGAGTTGATTAAGATCCATTATCACTTGACATACCTCTTAGAGGAAATCAATTTTTTTTACATAAACTTCGTATTTTCCTACTCCATAATTTTAGTGTTATCATCCTTAAGGATCATAGTTTTGGAGCTAGGGTCATCTTTCCCCTAAGTAGATATGTATCTTATTATTTATTCTAATAT
>VDFB02390914.1:0-69346 GCA_007258455.2 Sequoia sempervirens | reverse complement strand
TAGAATCCAAAGGTTTGCGTACAAAATATGCAGTTCAATTGACAATTATAAAATGCATAACCGTCAATAAATGTTGGATTGACAGAAAGTAAAATTGAAATTGAAAGCCTGTTGCTGACATACCTATGCAGATTGCGAAGTTAGAATTCTGAGATCTGTCGCCGTTTAAAGCCATTAAATATTGGGGTATATTTTTTCCGTCTTCGATTTATTGTAAGTTGCTTCAGTGCTGTGCCGGACAAACCAGAAAAACTAGAAATACAAAATAGTTATTGAGTGGCCGTCAAATTTAACTGTGGGAATGGCATACGATTTCGA
The DNA here is from genome assembly GCA_007258455.2 of Sequoia sempervirens. NCBI lineage: Eukaryota > Viridiplantae > Streptophyta > Pinopsida > Cupressales > Cupressaceae > Sequoia > Sequoia sempervirens. Next base: position 69,028 of record VDFB02390914.1, on the reverse strand, counting down.
CTGGGGACGTTGACAGTTCGGTAATAACTTCTGAAAATTACGTAGAGTACTAGGTAGAACTTGGTTTCTCTTATTATATTCTTATGCGTTGGCGTTATTTAAGTGGAGGTTTGTAATGATGACCGACACAATTTTCAATGTGCTTTAGACCAGATTAGATGGTAAATTATATTTTAAGTGTATCATTTAAATAAATATTTTGTTTTAGTTTTAATTTTGGTAGGTAATATGTATCACAATTATTATTTTATTGTTAATATCTTTTTCTTTTTAAAAATTCTCTTTGTTTTTGGTAATTATGTTTTAGTGTGTAATGGGTATGTCAAAGAGATCTTAAAGTTGAATTGTTGGGTCTCGTGAGGAACGGAAGGAGCCACGCCAATGTAGGGGGAGAGGACCCAGTACTTGAGCGTGTTTCAATGGTTGTGATAGTAGTTGTTTATATAATGCCCAATGTTTTTATCAATATTGGACCAATAGTTGTGACTTTAAAGTTGTTAGTGTTGATAATGACTACCCATAATTAAACAAAATGTATTCCTTTGATCTAAAAAGCAACCAATCATATGATTCCACATCAGTGCTCAATAAAACATGCTTTGAATTCACAAGTATTGGTCTCACTTTTTTTTTGGGCCTTTTTGGACACCTTGACAAAAAGCATGCTGATGTGGCATCATATTTGATGATGTGGCCTTGAAACCTTAGTTATAAGTAGGGGACTTGCCAAGTAAGTCAAGGTAAAAAATTGGGGAGGATTTGAAATTCCATGTAGGATAATTAGAAGTGCTGGGTTAGGCACAACCACTAGGTCCTCTCCCACCTCCATGGTCATGTGTCATCTTTGGATTGTTAGCATGAAACGAATAATTGTAAGCCAATTAGTTTGAGTGTAGGTGCTAAGCGTCAATAATTAGGTGCATTGTCATAATGTGTGGACCATTTCATTGCACTTTAAGTAGTGCTTGCTTCATTATATATAATGCTTCATGACTTCTTGTGTGGAAATTGATGGACATAGTCCTTTGTCATTGATGTTTGAAGCTTGCAAGCATATAAGTCTAAACATGTGGTCATATGTCGAGCAATTAATAGTTGACACATTGATAGGACATCAATGTAGGTGGACATTTAGGTATGGTGGCTATATCTTTGATAAATCCTTGTTTAATGATAATGTTTTTATTGGAATATTGAACTACTTGTAATCAACATCCATGTCCTCTTCATGATTTGTTAGAAACACATATACACATATGAGGGATCAAAACATAAAACAAAGGGATAATTAATGTGTGTCTACACTTTCACATTTATCTTTGTTCTTATAAACACCAAGCAAAGTTTATGTAACCACTTGGAAAGATAGGAATGGGGATGACAATATTCTCCAATAATCTCACTTTTCTTTATTCTTTTTTTTTTTTTTGTTTCGTATAATTTCCTTTTAATGTGAAGTAAATTGATAGGCTTTAGTAAGACTCATTTTGAAATGGTTTTTATTGTTTATATAGATTAGAATTAATAATTATGACTCTAGAAAACTAAAATTAAGAATAATTGTTTCTTTCTTGTTGCGGCTTCTTAGTATTTCTATGTTTCTTTTGTTAAAAAATTTGTTACTATGATAATATTGTACCTACCCTTGTATTTACTTGTAGTAATTTTGAATTTTCACTAAGCATCTATAAACTTAAGAGGCTATTTGTGCAATACCTTTGGATTTGTATGTTTTGGAGTAGATTCTTGGACCCATGTTTGTCAAAGACTGAAATTCGTTGTCAAAACTTAAATTTTATAATGAAATGGAATTACTCTTGTGTGAGTAGTGTCATTCTAAATAGAGTCAGGAAGGCGGAGACCACAAGGCATTCTATGGTTGTCCATCCTTGATTTCCAATGTACTTATCTACTTGCTTCCATTGTTTTGAGATTTAAAAAAAATTAAATTGATAACCTCTAAGTAATTTTAACATGTAGGAAAAATATTTCTACAAAAATATCCACTTTTTTCTAAATGATAAGATAAATCCAATTAGTGGAAAAAATAAGTAGACCTTTATCCCTCATCCTTAATTAAATATTTATTTAACTAAGTTGTTAACCTTTCACCTTTATCCCTCACCCTAAATGTCTAACTTTATCCCCCAAATCCTCCAACTACATCAATTTTTTAACACCTACTTAATTAATTGGTTTAGACTAATTAATCTTAGTTAACATTTCTTCCAATATTTAAATCCACATATTCCTCAATCCTTGTCCATTTAATCATAGTCATTAAATCCATCTACATGGATTAAAATCTAAACTTATCATCACTTGACAAATGTCTCTACCCCCACATGTGTGAGCATGTAAAGGTCACTTCATAGCCACCCTACCTCTCTCACTTGTCTCTTTCACAAGACACTTTATTCCTTACACATGGTGTGCTCACACACCTAGCACTTACACATCTATAACTATTGTGATACTTGTCACAAGGCTATGCCTACAATCCATGTCTCATCTTCCTCAAATCCTAAACCTCCATTAACCAACACATCTTGACCATTGATTTTTCTAATGGAAAATATATAAGTTGGAGGCCTAGATCATCCCATTTGATGATCTTTTATTATCATACCATTATGTGCCATTTTATTAATCAATCATCCTAATTCTACTATCATGTTATTGGTCTAATAAGAAAGTACATTCCAACTATCAAAACATCATAAAGAGTACATCTAGTGGAGCATGGGGTGCACTCGATTTCCACTCAATCAAAAGAGAAAGAAGAGAAAAAGGTAAAAGGTTCCATTATTTCTTTGAATCTCTATTTTATTTATCATTGCTTGTTTTCATGTCTTCAATTTACACATATTACAAAATTCTAATATCAAAGCAAATATTAGGCAAGCAGTGGTCATGAAAGTAGATCCAAATTGTTCTTTTAAAGAGAATGTACATCTTTAATATAAATGTCACATTTTATTTTTCTTTGTTATGTCATTCTTAAAATTTGTGCATCATATATTATATGTATAAGAACAAAAGAGTTACATACGAGTGCCACATTTAAGAGGTTGTATTTTCAAAATTGTAAGAAATACATTTTCTTTGAATGTACTTGCAAAGAGCTAACATATTTTATGAATCCATCATCTCTACTCTAATTATGTTTAACTAAATTGATCTCATATAAGAGTCAAGCTCTCTCAATTGCAATCAAGATTGATCACCCCTTATATAATAGAGTTAAACCTTCATTTCCACATTAATGAATTTACAAAATTTGATAGCTAGTCATTGTTTCAATGTTCATAGTCCACTTCTAGATGCCTTTTGTTGGTGTGAATAAGGTGTTTTACCTAACGAGTCCACTAGTAGGTCATATTTAAATGTTAAATTTACTTAGATCCTAGGAATCTTTCTAGAAGTCTTAGTTGGCATTAGATCTTGTCTTATCTTTTATCATTTAATTCTTGAGTCCTAGGCCATTTAATATTTGTTAAGTTAGTTGTCTCATAACATAGGATTAATAAACTTGTCATGTGATCTAGTCTAATCCTATGTGTCACCTTGGCTATATAACCAAGGGCTTCTCATTTACAGTAAATCATTACATGAAAATTCATTGCATTGCATATTTTTCATATTTGATATAATTTTATTTTGCATCTATTATTGCAAATTTATGTTCTTTCTTTTCTCTCTTGTAGAAGGTTATTTTTGGTTTTGTAGGTGATCCTAGGAGCTTGAGTCCTTGAGTGACTCTAACATGGAATCAAATCTTTAGATCTACAAATCCCCTGCTCAAATCTGAGGGTGGTTTGGGCTTGAGCTTTTGTTGGGTGCATATTGAGGCAAAATGGACCTCAACATTAAGTCTAGAAGGCCCAAAAACTATTATTTTCATATAAAATACTTGATATTTGGGCAACATTTTAGGTCATTTTTTTAGGGTTTGGCAAAAATTTGTAGTTGATAGTCTGTACAATCAGTACATTGTACAGTATGTATTTAGTCATACCATAGCTGGCGTCAAATCTATAGTTGTAGGCAACAACAAAAACTATCATACTCCCTTGCATAATCATGACATCATATTGTACGACTATCAATTTTTTTAATTTAAATATTTTATTGCTAATTGAGCATAAATTATTAAGCACCCAGCCTACTGTAACAGCCCTGTCACTTGGTCCTATGGTAGTCCATAGGGCTTAAAGGATCTACAAGGGGGTAGGAGTTGCCACCCCACCATCACTCAGGTTGAGTGGCGATGATGCTGCCAACGGTGAATATTTTTTAAAAATTGCACATGACCCACACATGGGTGCCCAGGTGCTCAGTGCCTAAGGCCTAATTTTTTCCCCCCAATCCCTAAAAGATTTTTTTTTCAAAATGCCATAACTTTCCACCAAGGTGTCAAAATTTTACAAAAAAGTATTGACAAAAAGTTGGTCTTGAGCACTTCATCAATATGGTGCAAGCCATTTTTTAGATTTTCTTGCAAGTGAATTTTATTTCTAATTGAAGTCATATTTTTCTTTTTGGACCTCTGAGATCATAACTCTTTGCTAGTTTATTTATTTTTCATGATTTTTGTGGCTTTGGAAAGACATTGAGGAGCTTTGTAGTTTTATCCATGCACTTTTTCTATATTCATCCCTTGTTATCTTTTATTTAGATTTGTGCATATTTGCATTCTGGTTTATCACTTGGACATACTAACACCTAGAGAAGATTTGTCCTTTTAGGAAGACTTCATTTTTAGTCTAGATCATATTGGGAAAGTGTAATTTTAGTTTGAGGATCTCATTCTGAGATGTATTTTTCCATATTTGATCCATCTTAGCAATGTAAACTCTAGAAAGCAATATGGGCATTATAATCAGACTACATATAAAGTTTCAAATCATAATTTTGGGGGATTCTTGATTGGGTGATTTGGGGGGGGGGGGTCTCTTGGTGCATTTTTTTGATTTGTTAGCTAGTGCTCTTTTCCATGGATCATTCTAAGGTTCCTTTGCTAACATCATACGACTATTCAACTTGGCATCAACATGCATGAAGTGACCTAATAAATCAAGGTCACTCTCTATATGTTGAGAATACGATACCTAAATCTAAAGATGATGATAAAAAGATAAAATGGATGATTGTACATACACAATCCCTTGGATGTCTTCGTAGCTTAATTTCTTCAGATATATTATTTTAAATTGAATCATGTAAGGATTCTCATGAAGCTTGGAAAAAATTAAAAACATTATATGACACCACAAATGAAGTAAAAGGCTATCAAATTGATAAGGAATTGACGAGTCTTGATCCTAAGAACTTTGACAACATCCAAGATTACATTATTAAGGTTGATGATCTAAGAGAGCAATATAAAGCATGTGGAATTGAGAAAAAGGACATTCAATTGGTCTATAGTGCATTGAACAAACTTGGTCTTGAATATGCAACTTTTGTTTCCAGTTTTCATACTCATAGGTTAACTATGGGGTTTGCATATACTACATCTTCATTTATATATATTTTTGGATGTTAATACATGAGCAACAAAACCTTCTTTCTATGGGTCTCAAAAAGTCACCTCAATCTTAGGTATTGTTGGTTAGTCAGGTGAAAGAGATAGAACAATCTAATAAGAAACAAAAGAAATCAAAGAACAATCCACATTCAAATCAAGCACAAAATAAATCATCTTTTAAAGAGAAATATTCTAAGAAGGAGTAGCCTACTTGTTCATATTGCAAGCAGATTGGACATGAAAAACATTCTTGTTATAAGAAGGATAGTGATGAATTGAAATATATTCTTAAAAATAATCACATTTCTAGAATGTTTGATTCAACTTATTCTTCTTCAAAATGATCTAATAAGGAAAAATGCCATGTTGGTTTAGTTGCTACATCAGGTAAAAATAAAGGACAAGCTCTTTGTGCTTCTATAGGTCTTGGATCAGGGAGATGACTTATAGATTCAAGAACATCTCACCATATGGCATCTTCATAGTCTATATCCTCTTCTTTTGAGCCTTGTGTTATGTCACTTATTTTGATGGGAAACAATACATACATGAATGTAATCGGGAAAGGATCTATTGATATTGGGGAGGGCACTTTCAATGATGTTTTGTGCATACTTCATTTGTCAAACAATCTTCTTTCTATCTATGATATTACCCATGGTGGATTAGGGAAGGCTGTGGAATTGAATCCTAATTCAATTATCATTAGAGACTTGAAGAGTAGAGAGATTATTGCTTCTAAGATTGTTGATCATGCATCTTAGTTATACACCTTTGCAGATTTTTTTTGGTGATGGCTTTGATCCTTTGACTATTGATCACACTTTTAATGTGCATCATGATTTTGAGGAGAAATTTGGATACTTGAACTTGGGTTTTCTCACATGTGATCCCATTCTTAAGCCTTGCATTCCCTCATTGTATTATCACTCTTCTCACTCAAACTCTCAACCTTTGAGGACTCTTGTTTTCCTTGAAGATTCTTGAGGTTCATTTTGTAGCTTTTTCTTGTTGAGGAATTTTGCATATATTATTTTCAAATCTCTTGTGTGGAAGGTGTCTTTGTTCCCTATTTGATCTTGTGGCTCATGTCTTTCACAATTCTAACATGGTATCAGAGCGTGGATTCAGCGAACCCCTTCTCAATTTATGATATTTTTTTCTTCAACAAGGGTTACAAGCTTTAGATATGGAATCCCCTTTGCTTTTTTACAAAGACGTAGGAAAAATTTTAGTGCATTTTGGCGTGAAAATGACCTCACTGTTGGATTCAAAGCTGTCGAGAAAGTTAGATTTTCCTTTTGTTTGGCCTGATTTGGACTCTTGATTCCATGAATTTTGACTATAAATTCACCTTATTTCAACATCAGGAGCTTTTGAGGCAATTTTTTTGTATAGGGGCTCATACGACCCCTATACGGATCCCTGTGAATGCATTTCAAAAAAAGAAAAACAAGGTTCGACATTTTTTTAAATTCTATTTTATTTTGGATTTTTTTTTTAAAAAATAATAATAAAAAAATCCAAAAGTTTTTATTAAAAAGCTGAAAAGTTTTTGGGGGAGTGGGTTTTTTATTTTTACAAAAAAGACCTCATTTATGAGGGGTAGTTGCAGGGTACTTGGCCCCTGTGGACCTCGCTCAACCTGCTGGTCGAGGCTTTTTTTGCCCGATAGTGGGCCTCAGACTACCAACGACAATACTTTTGGCTACCTAGTGGCAAAAACACAAAAAAAAAATGGCTAACCTCAACTTTCCTGACGATGTACAATATTTTTGACAATGATTTTTTTTTTGGTGATCATCAAAAAATTTCGGTGACCTATACCCGATCACATTTTTTGTCGACAACTTGGAATATTCTGAGCATTTCAACATAATATATCGACAACATAATTTTTCTAGAGTCTCAAATTTTTTCCTAGCATGGGGGAATATTCCCTAGAATATTTTGTTGACATCATGCTGACATTAGCCATATAGATGCTGACAGGGCCCCTTTAGACTCCCTTTGTGCCCTAAAGGAGGTATTTTTTCTTTTGGCCATAACTTAGGCATATGATGTCAGATTTTGATGAACAAGATATCATTGGAAAGATGGTTCCACCAACTTTCTAGTGGTGTGGGTCTCATCACCTATTATCTATTGGTGCATTCTACAACCTGTTGGTGCATTCTACAACCTGTTGGAGTCAGAGGTGCCATTTTCAATCCTGAGCTCATAATGTTTGACCTGTTTCTTAATTTTTTGTGATTCTAATGGTGTTGGAACCGTCTTTCAAAGATCTTCATAGCCATCCATGCACTTTTTCTATATTTCTCTCTAGGTACATTTTATTCAAGTTTTTTTGTTTTCACATTTTGGTGAATTACTTGGACGTCTTAGCTCTTGGAAACTTTTTCGTTTGTGTGGGATGACTCATTTTTGGTTGTTCTTTATGTATTTCTAGTATTCTATCCTATTTTGGTATTGTAGACATTTTTTCATGCATTTATTATTATGTAGACACATTGACATAAAATTCCATTATGGTGTATCTTTTTTGGGGATTTTGCACATCTTGTTGTACCTTTTGTACTTGAACTATGATATAAAGTGCCATGGAAGGTTATTTTTACCTTTGGTTTTCCATCACACCTTTGTCAATTGAGTGTCCCTTCCACAACAATAGTGAATCCTAGTGTTTCTTGCCTCATGCATGTGAACCTTAGTTCGCACACCCTTTTATTTGTAAGTTTTTTCTCCTACATGCACTTCTTGGTTTCACACAATTTCAGTGTACTTGTCTTGGCTCTCACTTTTAAACATTATGGGGGGTTTCTACTATTGGTTCTAATGCTTCCTTGGTTTCATGATTTAAGTGATCTACATATCTAGCTCTTGTTCCTATATACTTTCAAATGCAATGTACATTAGCGGCTGGTTACATGCATTTCAGTGAGATGGAACATTTACCATATGGACACTCTTGCATTCTTGTTTCTGGAGGTTCTTCATTTCAGCACTATATCAGTCATCTTTCATCAACAGTCTACAACTTCTTTGTGCTTCAGCAATGCTCTACATGTTCCTCTCTTTTTTGGGACATTGTTTTGGTTGGAGGCTTCTCAGTCCTTCACCTTGATTTGGAGGGTTTTTCAGTCCTTCATTCACCTTTCTCTCTTTTGGAGAGGATTTTTCTCCCACGATGGTTTTCTCCTTTTTCTTCAGTTTTTGATAGATTTTTTGTTTGTACATGGGGTACCTCACAAGGCCTTGTTTGTCAGGACCCATCATGCATTCTTTTTAGGTATTTTAGGTACTCCCTAATTTCATCTTAAGGGGGGGGGGTGTTAGAGTAATCACACATTAGCTATTAATTAATTAATTATTAGTCTAATTTATTCTCATGCACTTAAGCTAAACTTAGGAGTTCTTTATTCAATTAACTAAGTGCTTTTCTATTTTAACTGAAGTGAGCCATTATTAGATCATTCTATCTCATTGCATGAGATGTTGACACTTGTCATGATCTAATCCATTTACCATTTAGGGTTGCTCCTATATAGCACTCAACCCTCATTATATTATCTATCAAACTCTAAACCTTTGAGGACTCTTGTTTTCCTTGAAGATTCTTGAGGTTCATTCTGTAGCTTTTTCTTGTTGAAGAATACTACATATATTGTTTACAGATCTCTTGCATGGAAGGTGTCTTTGTTCATTGTTTGATCTTGTGGCTTGTGTTTTTCACAATTCTAAATAGCTATTCTATGGATCCAAAAAGTCATTAATGTTGAGATCATTAATTTTGGCACTTACTACACACTCTCTTCATTTTAAAATTCCTACTCTTCACAAACCTATTGGATATTTAATATTAACATGACATCATCCAAAATAAATAATTATGGAACTAGTTGGGTTTAACTCTTCAACCCTTAAAAGAAGAGTTTTTTTAAATTTTAGTAGGGGATTTTATTACAATTGTCGATGCCAATAAAATATATGGGGGAATCATTCCACCTCAAAAGATTATGGAATATTTCATGGATTTCATAAACAGTAACAATTTATAAGATTGCATTCCAAAAAAATGGAAAATATACTTGGTCCAAAAGAAGGAATTTCACCAAATTGTAGAGAGACTAAATAGATTCTTACTATTAGATAAATGGCTACGAAAACTCAAGATTTTTCATCAAGTATCCTCCTTGATTTAGTTTCATACCACTTTCCAATCTCACTTTTCATATTTGAAGATAAAGCCTCTTTTAAATCATCCTTTGAATTTGAATCAAGTGGTTTACAAACCCAAATTTCCTCCTTGTACTCAAATATAAATGGTTGAAATCTCCTTTCATTAAGGGTTCTAGGATGATTCAAATTGGTCATAAGTTAAAGTATGTGAAAATGAAGATGAGGTAATGAAATAAGTCACATTTTAAAATATCTTTATGGTAAAGGCTTATTTAGAATAACTCCTATTAGATCTAAATGAAAAGATAATCAAGTTTGCCATGGATAGAGATTCTTTTGAAAAAAAGAAATATTTGAATAATTAGTTACTAGAAATTTTGTTTAGGGAAGATATTTATTGGAACTTTGGTTAAGAGAAGGGGATTACAATATAAAATTATTTCATGCTTCTACTAAAATTAGAAGATAGGTAAATAACATCATCAATATTTCCTCCTTTGAGGGTCTAATTATTTTAGAAAATAAAAATGAAAAATAAGCAATTTATTTCTTCTAAAATTTATTTTCAAGGTCAAATGAGGACAATTATTTTTTATCAAACTAGATCCTTGCGTTCATCCCTAAACTAATTACAAAATACCAAAACACTTGCTATTGATGATAAAATTTACATTAGGGGAGTTAAAAGAGGTAGTCTTCTCAGTGTCTTCAAAAAATATCAAGACCCTAATGGCTTGACAACCCTTTTCTTTTAGAAATGTTGGGATTTCATTGGTTGGGATTTACTTTGAGCATTAGAAAAGGAAAGGAAACATAATAATATTTTGAAGGAGATGAATACTACCCTCTTGGCTTGAGTTTCAAAGAAGTCGAACCCTTCTTTTCCTAGCTTCACACCATTATCCCTTTGCAACACAATCTATAGTATTTTCTCAAAATAAAGTACTTTTAGGCTTGCCCCTCTCATTTCCCTTATAATTTTAGAAGAGGATAATTTTTTTCAAGTCTAGAGAATTTAGAAGGAGTTCTTGTCGCTCATGAGGTCTTGCATTGTATATGGGAATAAAATATCCCATCTATGATTTTTAAGTTATACATGATAAAGCTTATGATAGATTGAATAAAAAAATTATCCATGTGAGGCGTGAAATATTAAGTTTTAGTAAACAACAAAATAAATGGATATGTTCTTGTATTTATGGTCCTAGATTTTTAATCATGTTAAATGGCTCCCTTGTAGCTTCTTCTCTTCCTTCACAAGGGATTAGATAAGGTGATACCATCTCCCCTTTCCACTTGATAATTATGCCCAAAGACCTAAGCATGTACATCATTGTAGAAAATAATAAAAAAATAATTAGAGAGGCATAAACTTAAATCACTTTTTGTATTTAGACATTCATGCTTTATTTGTAGATGATACATTAGTTTTTGGGAAAGCCAAATTAGATGAATCAAAGATAGTTAAAAAAGTAATTTCATATTAAACTACACAATTTCAAGTCAAGTTGTTAATGTTGCCAAATCAAATATTTTCTTCCTAAATGCTTCCCCCTAGAGTAAGGAACATAATTATAAATTTGTTGGGATTCACAAGTGATAGTCTTCCTTATAGATACCTAAGTATCCCCCTGTTCATTAGAAATAAAAATCATAAATGTATATTACCTATATCAAAAGAAATATCTCTTCTTGGAAAGAAAAATGACCCACTTTTGCTAGCAAAATTATTGTGGTAGAACTTATGTTGAATGTAATACCTATTTATATGATGTCAGTACTAAAAATTCATAAAGGTATTACTCTTGAAATTGAAAAGAAAATCAAAAACTTCTAGTCAAGCAATTTAGACAATAAGAGAGATATTGTTTTAATATCTTAAGAAAATGTGTAGCTCAAAACAAAATGGTGTAGGTATACACAACTTGGAGGCTCAAAATATAGCCTTGGATACAAAGTTAACTTGGCTTATATAATTTAGGCCTAATTAAAAACGGTGTAGAATAATAAGAAACAAATACTTAGACTGAATGGAGAAAGGGTCAATTTTTATAGTATTAAACCTTTCTTTTGGTTCTAAAATATGGAATTTCCTGATTAAATGTTGTGAAGTCTTACTTCCTTAGGTTTCTTGGATTATCCATAATGGTGAAAATGCCCTCTTTTAGGAAGATTCTTGGAATGGGTTTAAACCTCTTTTTCAAAATGAGAGTCACACTGAAGTTAAAACTTATCTACAACAACATTGGAGTTCAACAATGAAGGACTGTTTTTCAATTGATAATTCAATGTTTCCTTTGAAATAAAATTTAAAATCAATTGATTCAGATCGCCCTTTTTCAATAATTAGAAAGCTTGGTTCATAAAAGAGATTGAAAGGAGAAAAATATATGTTACTATATAAGAGAAAATTTGTACCCTATGTGCAATTCCCCTTTTTTCCTTTGTCTACCTTAGAAAACCATGTTCAGAGGCTTAATTCCACCTAAGCTCACTGCTTGAATCACACTTGGCACTTGTTTTGAGCGTTAGTGGAGGCATTTTTGTTAGAGACACCCACGTGGCATGCAAACGTCCGTGTGACGCGCTTATGTCCCTGACAGATTCCCATGTCTGGAGCCTGCAAAGGCATTACACTTCCCATTGGGGGTCTATTTGTAACGCCCTCTTCAGATGACTGACCCGAATATGGCTGTTTCTCTTCATCTCTTCTTCATATTCACCCCTTGAACATGCATTTCATCTCTTTGACCATCTTCTACCATCTTCTACACATCCCTTCACAATCTCTCCACAAGCTCTAAGCAACTTCTTCACCATCTCTTCAAGCTCCAAACACTTTACACTCCACAACAACAACATCAACACTCCACCACTTCAGTAGAGCAAGTGTGGAACAAAACACCATTGTAGCAGAGGCTTGAGTTCCTCTCATTTTCTCCCCCAAGCAGCTTTGAGTGCTCTTGGTGGAGGTGGTAAGCTTTCACTCCTCTCCTCTATTACTTGGATGAGTAGCATAAAACTGTTTTGTAGTGCTTTAAGTGCTCTTTACTTCATTTCTACTTTTCTCTCTATCTATTTGGTTGTCCGTGGAGGTGGGAACACCAAAATGGGGTTTGACTGAGGCAGGCCCCTATACAGCCCCAAAAATTTCTCTCTCCCTCTTGTTTGCAGGTATTGAAGACACTCACGAGCTGGAAGCTTCATCACTCGCATGGTTGTAAGTGTTTCCTTCCTTCTCCTTGTCTTTATCATCTCTATTTCACTTCATTTCAATCTTATTACTTTTTGTTGCTTTCTAGCATTCTCGAAGTTCTTAGTAATCAGAGTGTAAGTTGTTGCTTAGCCATTTTTTGAGACATTCTTGCTTTTTGGTCCCTACGAGACGCCAGTGCGCCGCACTGTCATCCATTTTCTGCACTGACGTCCTTTGGCCGAGGTCTTGTCAGTTTGTCCAGAAAATCCCTGTGGCCCGCTCTTTCGAAATCTAAAACTTTCGCTGCTGTTCCATTGAGGTAATATAGGGCAATTCGCCTCGTGAGGCTCTCTGAGTGAAGATAACTCATGAGTAGCGAATCCCCCTATATTACATTTTGGTGAACCCAATGTGAAAAACATTGTTCTTCGAAAAACTAGGAATTTATTTACCCCTACTTGGCGGGGTCATAACTTTTGACTCGGTGCTCAGAATTCAAAACCGTTTGCACCATTGGAAAGGTCTCCTAGAGAACTAGCTTAGTCCCTAAATTACTAGTGCCTTTGGAAATTGGATTTTAGGGACTGATGCAAGTTCTGACCCCAAATTCCACTTTGGAGACCTCCGAAAACACGAATTACTAGAACATAGAAAATATCAAAAAAAATAATGGATTTAATATCTTCTTTTATTAGTTTAGTATCTAATTTTGTTCAAAATGTAAATGATATTCCATTCCATGCATGTGATGGTGCCTTGGCTTTACCCGTGTCACTTGGTGTCTTTGATCCTTCTCACGAAAGTCCTCTTACTACAAAGGATATTTTGTTGCAAGAAGATGAGATCATTAATACCTTTTTTAATATTACTCTACCTTCTATTCATTCCAATGTGCTCTCTTTTGGAGACGATGCATTTGTGAATGATGAATCTAACCTTCATTCCAATGCACCCTCCTTTGGAAATGATCCATTTGTGAATGATAAACCTTCTCTTCATTCCGATGCACTCTCTTCTAGAGATGATGCATTCACGAATGATGAACCTCCTTCCACATCTGATTCTCCCTGGATCGATGTTGATGTTTCTTTAAATAACTATTCCACATTTGATCCTATTTGGATTGATGTTGAGAATATGTATTCAAGTAATTATTCTACTAGCTATGATGATTCTGTAAATGCAATCTGTGTCTCCGCTGCCTCTCAAAATCCCAAGAGACCGATTATTTACGTGACTCCAGCTAGTCCTTCTAAAAGGATTTGTTCTATCGATGGTGTTTCGTTCGATAACAATTCTCTTGATCTTTCTAAGGCTCCCTCTTATAGAGCAGTAGCCCATAGTTATGAGAATAGAATGAATAAACAACCAAGTCTTCTTCAAACTCCTAAACCTATGTGGTGCAGGAGCACCTAGAGAGCATTAGGTAACACTAGGCAATTTTGGAAGCCTAGGAAGCAATTTTGAGTTTAATGCTTCAAGGTCATGTTGACCATTTAATTTTGAATTAGTTGTGTTAGTAGATGTTAGGATATGTTAGAAGGAATTTGGTTCAGTAGTTCTTGGTAGATTGGATGAGTTTACTCAACTTGTTTTCCTTTAGGTTTCTCTAGGAGCTAGGAATAAGCCCAAAATGTTGCATTTATGCAATTTTGGCCTTTTGAGGTGGTTAAGTCCGACCAAAGGGAAAAGCAACTACTTTTTGAACCTTTAAAAGGTGAACCTCGAGTTGGAAGTGAGGTGGGAATGTGTGTTGAAGTTGTAATTAGCTTGTGATCAAGAGAACAGGGACAATTTAGTGTGCATTTTTTGTTTTCTTGTTCTTGTTTCTGATTTAGCAAATTAATGAATTGATCAAGGATTTTGGAAGGTTTAGCATGTAGTGAGATTGTCTTTGAAGCATTGTTTGGAACAGTAGCTAACTAGTTATTCATTTTTAGGTTTCTTGTAAATACTGTGTTCTTCCTTCATTTGCAGTTTTGACTGGTAAATTATAGAACAATGGGGTTTTAGCTTGCATTGCCACTATACATTGAGTACAGGCTTGTTGGGAATGAAGCTAAACTCCATGACTGTACATATATTAGGAGTAGGGGTCTGTAGAAGTCCAAGAAGTATGTTAAAAGTCTCTTCCTAGGCGAGCTTGGCTATGCCTGATTAGGAAAGATAGTGCAAAATTGACACTAACGTTGTAGGGGTGTTTACTTTCTGGCAACTCAGGGTATGTGGTGGTTGCAGGAGGTCTCACAAAGGCTTGGCAGGAAGCAGGAGTTCCCTCCTAACCATTTGGTGACTGAAACAAGTTGACAGTTCACAGTGAGGTCAAGAAATGGCTTAAAAAGCCCTAATTCCCACAAAATCAGGGTTATGCCTGTGTACGGATTGAGGGAGCCTAAAACCTCAAAAATCGTTGAGAGGTTAGAAAATGAACTAGGGTCTCAAAAAGAAGTTTGTGATGAACCTCAGTAGGATTGGAGTTATAGCCTAATTTCTCGGGCTAAGAGGCCTAATTGGGGCTCAAGGGCTACTAGCCCTTCTTAAACCCTAAACTAGGTTTTGGTGGTAGCGATGAAGAAATGAAGCCTTGTGATTGAACAAGAACCACAGTGGAATGGTTTTGAAGCCTTAGATGATACCACACACCCTTGCAACAAGTTAGTGAGGTTTGGAGAGTTAGCAAGCCTTTAGGAAGATTAAGGGCTAGGGAGAAAATGGAGGAGAAAGCACCAAGTTTAACTTGGTTAGGTGTATGCAAATGATAGAAGGGTTGGCTAGGAGAACTAGGGGTGCCTAACAAGCTTTAGGACCTATAGGTCAAGAAGGTGGAGAGAAACACCAAAGGTTTTGCTAAGGTGAGACCCAGAGCATGGGACAATGATTGTCTCATCCAACCCTGCCCTATCACTATGACTAAAGCACCTAGTGATAACGATCTTGTCGAGCAACCTCAGGTTACTTCGGCTAAGATCTCACTGTGGGACTTGCTTCAATCTGCCCCAATTTACCAAGGTATGCTTCAGGAAGCCTTGCAAAGGATCCACTTTCCTTCTTCGGCTAGGTTGACGGATGCTAATGCGTTGATGACGTATATTCGTGCGGATTCGCCGAATATTACGTTCTATCCGTGAGAGCTCCCACCTCCGGAAGTACAGAAGCAAGCAAACCCTCTAATGATTATAGTTAATATTAATAAGATTGACATTAGACGTACTCTGGTTGATGCTGGTTCAACGCTCAATGCATGTAGCATCTATCTATTGCCTAAGATTAATGTTGACCCATCTTCTATTAATACTTCTTCTGTCGTCCTTCGTGGGTTCGATAATGTCAGTCGACAATCCCTAGGAATGATAGTCTTGCCTTTGAGGTCAGGACCCATTACCGTACCTACCCTTGTATATGTCATGGCATAAAAGTTTCCTTATAACCTTCTTCTTGGTAGATCATGGATTCATGCTATGGGTGCAGTTCCATCTACCTTGCATAAATGTATTAAGTTCATTTGTAATAATCGAGTAGTCACAGTCAAAGCTGACCCTGATGTTATGCACTTGTGTGAGATGGAAGTTGTTGGTCATGCTTTGGTTGTGCCTACTCTTATCCCTTCAGTGTCTTCTAGTGTGTTGATGTTTACTCTAGCAGTACCTACCGCAAAGGATACTCACGAGATAAATGTCCCTAAAAAATATCCTTCTAAAGCAAGGAGTCCTAAGTGTGCTCCTTCTACCTCTTCTCAAAAGAATGCATGTCTTGGTGATGATTGGAGTTCCTTAGAATTTACAGACTCCTTCGTTGGGGAATATAAAGTCGACCTGATCCACTTAGCCTTCCGATGAAATCATCCACACCCGCTATCAAAGATGGTCATTCTTCTGTATCACAGGGTAGTGTGAGTAATAGTTGCAATATTCTTAGTGTTGATCCTCCTTCTGAGGAAGAGGATTATGCTTCTGCTAAAGAAGATAATATTGACAGTCCTATTAAAGAGGATGATGGCGATCTCATAGAGGAGTGTGATCCCCATTGTTGGGACAATGCTCTTTATGAGGATCCTCCTTATTTTCAAGATTTGCAAGCACGTTATGGCCCTAGCTTTGAGCTTGTTTATAAATATGGTTATGAGCGTAAAGGTTGTGGGCGTAACGAACAAGGAATCCAAGTCCCTATAGAATTTAAACCACATAAGCATAATCTAGGGCTTGGTTACTCGAATGAACAATCTAAACGAAATCCATGGCTGAGTGACAAGAATTCTTCTCAATCTCATCCCATTGAGAAGATTCTTCCTCCATTGTCTTCTATCTTTGTGCCTTCTTCTTCTCGTTGTGAGAAGTCAAACCTTTCTCCACAAGAGAAAGGGTTGCTTCCTGCTCCCCATCCTTTATCTGAGCAAGAATGTATTTTGTTGAGGCTTCTTAGAGCCTGCTTAATCACTCTTCCTTCTCCTACATGCAAAAAATCTCATGGACATGATAAACATTCTTTTTGTGCATACCATCAAGTGCCTGGCCATTCCACTAGTGAATGTAAGGCCTTGAAGGACAAAATACAACAACTTTGTGATTTAGGTCCCATCAAACTCTCGTTTGATTGATGCACCTGCCTTTTCTTTGCATGACAAGTGATATCAAGGTTCACCTGTATCCTGCATGTTCTAAGTATCTTGCATGGTTCTCCTCCCCTATATATTGGGGGCAGTGATAACTCATTTCAGAGATGTGTGTCCTTCTTCAGGGCCCCTCTCTTCATTACATCTTTTCAACTGAAGTGTCCCTTGAGTGGACCCCTTTTCTCTTTTGAAGGGTTCCCAAGGGACCTCTTTGAAAGCTTTTATTTCAAACAAATTCTATGGCGTCTAGCTTGGGGGAAGCCTAACTAGACCTATTCTATTCTTTCGCGTCTAGCTTGAGGGAAGCCTGACTAGACCTTACTTTTCAAACAATGCGTCCCTTGAGTGGACCCCTCTCCTTTTGAAGGGTTCCCGAGGGACCCCTTTGAAAATTTTATGGTCTGCATGTCTGACTGCTTTTAGACACGCTCTATCTGTGGGTAGACATGTTGCCGCTTTAGAAATGCTCTATCTATGGGTAGACATGTCGTTGCTTTGGACATGCTCTATCTGTGGGTAGACATGTCACCGCTTTAGACACGCTCTATCTGTGAGTAGACGTGTTGCCGCTTCCTGACTCAGTGGAGTCCACTTTTTTGGGTTTCCTCCATGTGAGAGATCTTGGGGGATACCTCTCTGCAGGATCGAGAAGCTGTAGAGATCCTTTGCCTTGGGTGATTTGGGTTTCCTCCTTGAGCGGGGATTGCTTTTACCACCTATCCTTGGTGATATGGATTTTCCTCCTTGAGCGGGGATTGCTTTTGTCATTTTTTACTCTGTGATGCGGGTTCCACTCCTGAGCGGGTTTTGCTTTCATCACACACTTTGTTCATTGCTATCTCTCTCTTCTCTCTTGTATATACCAGATCAAAGATTTGCATCTTCTTCATCTTGAGTATATGCCTTTCCTGTCTTCATCTTAAAGTTCTTCTATGTAATTTGGGGACGACACATAGTATTGAGACAACCTTTTACATCGAGGTCTCTTTACTTTGCCGACTCGAATCCTTTAGCTTTTTATGCCCTAACATTGCTATCTGTTGCAGGTTCTTCTTGTCTAATGTATTATTTGCTTCCTCGACGATTCAGGTATACATTTCTAACCTTAATCTTTCTTGATCTACTTTACTGAGCACTCATTAGTATTCATGCTCGCTAAAGTGGGGACAAAATGTATAAGAGCGAATTTGCACCTTATGTGCAATTCCCCTTTTTTCCTTTGTCTACCTTAGAAAACCAAGTTCGGAGGCTTAATTCCACCTAAGCCCACTGGTTGAATCACACTTGGCACCTGTTTTGAGTGTCGATGGAGGCATTTTTGTCAGAGACACCCATGCGGCGCGCAGATGTCCACGCGGCGCGCTTACGTCCCTGACAAATTCCTGCGTCTGAAGCTTGTAGAGGAGTTACACTTCTCATTGGGGGTCGATTTGTAACGCCCTCTTCAGACGACCGACCTGAATATGGCTGTTTCTCTTCATCTCTTCTTCATATTCACCCCTTGAACATGCATTTCATCTCTTCGACCATCTTCTACCATCTTCTACAAATCCCTTCACAATCTCTCCACAAGCTCTAAGCAACTTCTTCACCATCTCTTCAAGCTCCAAACACTTTACACTCCACAACAACAACATCAACACTCCACCACTTCAGTAGAGCAAGTGTGGAACAAAACACCATTGCAGCAGAGGCTTGAGTTCCTCTCATTTTCACCCACAAGCAGCCTTGAGTGCTCTTGGTGGAGGTGGTAAGCTTTCACTCCTCTCCTCTATTACTTGGTTGAGTAGCATAAAACTGTTTTGTAGTGCTTTAAGTGCTCTTTACTTCATTTCTACTTTTCTCTCTATCTATCTGGCTATCCATGGAGGTGGGAACACCAAAACGGGGTCTAACTAAAGCAGGACCCTATACAACCCCAACAATTTCTCTCTCCCTCTTGTGTGTAGGTATTGAAGACACTCACAAGCTGGAAGCTTCATCACTCGCATGGTTGTAAGTGTTTCCTTCCTTCTCCTTGTCTTTATCATCTCTATTTCACCTTCATTTCAGTCTTATTACTTTATGTTGCTTTCTAGCATTCTAGGAGTTCTTAGTAATCGGAGTGTAAGTCGTCGCTTAGCCATTTTCTGAGACATTCTCATTTTCTGGTCCCTACGAGACGTCATTGCGCCTTTGGAACGCTAGCATGCCGTGCTGTCGTCTATTTTCTGCGTTAACGTCCTTTGGCCAAGAGCTTGTTAGTTTGTCCAAAAAATCCTTGTGACCTACTCTTTCAAAATCTAAAACTTCCGCTGCTGTTCCATTGAGGTAATATAGGGCAATTCGCCCCGTGAGGCTCTCTGAGTGAAGAGAACTCATGAGTAGCGAATCCCCCTATATTACAATTACTTAGAAAAAGATGATGAAATCTTATGGATGGTTTCAAAATAAGGTAAGTATCCTATCATAGATGGATACAAGGTCTAACTAAAAAAAAATCCAAAATTCTTAGCTAACAAACTATATTGCAGCTCTTCATGTCTACCTTAGGTATGTGCCTTCTTTTGGCTAGCTCTAAGCAACGAAATTTTGACTAGTATGAGACTTGACAAGCTTAGTATTTCTCCTATTTTCTTGTGTTATGTGTGGTAAATCCTATAAGGATATAGATGATATTTTGCTAATCTGTGTCTTTAGTAGTAACTGCTAGAAATGGCTTCAAGCCAAACTAGGCTGGATTGATTCCCTACACAATTCCTTGTTCTAACATTTCTAGAGTTGGCTAATCCTTTACAAAAATTCAATATATTCATGTATTTGGGAAATCAATTTGTCCTTAATCATTTGACATATTTGGTTAGAGAAAAATAATAGATTTTTTAGAAAATCAATCACAAGGCTTGAACAAGTGATTTTAAAAATGGACAAGGTTTATGAAATAATAATGGCTAACATCTTTAATCATCCACACTTTGAATGAAAATTTAGTAGCTAGGATGACTTTATCCTTAAATACTGACAATTTATCAATCCTCCTTTGTCCAATGGAGTGTACAATTTAAATATGGTCAAAATTGATAGAAAAATAGTAAAATAGAAAGCTCCTCCTTCCTTTTGGTAGAGTTAAATTTTGATGGAGCTTCTCATGGAAACCTTGGGAAATCTAATATAGGAGCTGTGTTAAGAGATCATATAGTTCATAATCTAGTTGTAACTTCAAAAAAATTACCTTTTGGAACAAGTAATATTGTTGAAATTGAAGCTCTTCTTTTGAGTCTAGAACTAGCTATCAAGATGAATTGTTCCAAAATTATGATTGAAGGAAATTCAATGCTAATTATCAATACCATTAAAGAAAAAAATTACAAATTGAAAGCTAGATTACGCACTAGATTAAGTCAGATTAATTCTTCCAAATTAAACTATTTGGAATGTGTTCACTGCCACAGAGAAGCCAATATCCTTGCAGACTCTCTAGCCAATCTTGAAGAGCAGTATAAAGAATAAGAAGGAAGATAATTTCAAAAAACAATTTAATAATTTAAAGAGTTGTTAACTCCAATCTTTGATGGCTCTCTAAAAAAGTGGACCTTTGGTTTTTGTTGCAAGTGCAGGCTTATAGGGATAACTTTTCATCTCCATTTGGTTTCCAATCCTATCAACAATTCTAAATCTCATCTCATGCAAACTCAGTTGAAGGACTATTTGCAGATTTCCTCACAAATTCTATTACTTGTCACACATGTGGATTAATTGTTTGCTTCATTCAAATCATGTTTCATGATTAGAAGGAATATAAGCCAACCTTTATTTCTGTTAGAGGTTGGGCTATTTTCTCATGAGCAGTAGGTTCTTCACTCATTTCTCTCCTCTTTTCTCATTTCTCTCCTCTTTAAACCAAATAAACTAGGCCATGTATTCATCTTCGACCATGACAAGCAGGAGATGGCTATCCATGTGATTGTGGGTAAAGAGATTTTAGATGATCCTCTGTGTGCTTTCACCTATTTAGAGGTTACATCTATGTTTCTAATCCAAATCTGATGTTTCTGTGATGCCTTGGTAGAAAGTTTGTCCAGAACTACATAATTGAGGATGAGCAATTGTATTTTGCCTTGGTGGAGTATAACATATTTGTGGGGAAATCTAGTACAGGAGGGATAACTTTTTTGGAACGAGCTTGATGTGACCTGCATCTTCAATGCTATTTTCTTGGGCCTTCAAAATGATGGTGATATGGCCTTAAAAATTCCCTTCTTTCCCACTGTTATCAACTAGCCCCAAGCCTGCTGGATAAAGTGAACTCCCACTTCAAATCTCTTTGAATTCTTGTGAAGAACTTGCCTCCATCTGCTCCTAGTTTCAGTAATTTCATTGTTAATTTCCAGTGATATAGGTAGTAAATATGTTAGTCTATAATGAGCTTGTCCTTGTTTATTGTAATCTTCATGTTTTGCTGTGGTTTTCTTCTGGGCTATTTTGTTCATTTTTAGCCTATTTTTGTTCTGGCTGCTCTCGTATTCCTACAGAATGCTTTTTGTTATCCAATCTTTTTTTCTAATATAATCTTCATGTTTTGCTCTGGTTTTCTTCTGGGCTATTTTGTTCATTTTTAGCCTGTTTTTGTTCTGGCTGCTCTCGTATTCCTACAGAATGCTTTTTTGTTATCCAATCTTTTTTTCTAATATAATTACATGTGATTTCATTTTTATTTATTTATTTAATTTATTATTATCTAATATAATTAGATGTGGTTTCACCTTAAAAACAATGTTTATTGGGTATATATATACACATACTACATGTTGGCTTAGATAAGCTTAAAAAAGAATAGTGGTGACTACTTGATTAGTAGTATTCAATTTGTTCCCTTTGTTATGAATGATGTTGATGAGAAAATGATTAAAGCTTTTCATGATTAGTAAGATGTAGGTGATGAGTAACAATGATTAGGATTTAGAAGAAAGATTAATGAAATGATGAGGAATTTGGAGGAGTTGAACTCTTCATTAATGTATGAAGACTTTATGGCAGATAAAAGGGTCATAAAAGGTGATGGTTAAAAGTGGAAAATATTGTAGAGACAATAAAAAATAAGTAATTATGAGATATATGAAAGTAATACATATAATAATGATTCCATTTTGAAGGAAAAATGAGATTAAAAGAATAGTGTCTCTAGATTTTATATTTGAAGAGTAATTTGCATTCTATTAAGAATCATTATTATTTGATATCATTTAATGTGGGTTGAATGCGTGAAGATTTTATTTTTTCATTAAATACAATTTGAATGTGGTCTTTAAGGAAATAATGACAACTCTCATCAAAGAATCTAGAATTTTGAATATAAGTTTTGATGATAACTCAAGTAAAAAGATATTCTATAGTAACATAAAAATAAAATTATGTTTTAAACATTTAGTTTTACAAGCAATAATCACATCCTTAATTATATCCCAACATTAAAGAACAATAAAAATATATACTATAATAATCATTTAAATATAATATAAAATATTATACTTGAAATTTTTGATAAAAAGGATGTATGTAATAGATTATGTTGATATATAATACATGGAATGTTGATAAAAAGTTTCATATATGAATTTTACTATAATTTTAAAATATAATGAAGTATGAAATCTTGAATCTTGTACAAATAAAAGCATGCCCTACAAAATATGTAAATATGTATAAACTACAAGTAATTTTAACCTTGCATAATTATGGGGACTAAGTATGTAACATAATTGGAGTAAATTAATTAAGACTATAATGAATGCATTCTAAAAATGTAAATGAGGAGGATTAGAGTTATATACCTTGAACTTATATCTATTGTTGACTTTGAATAATGCCAAGCTATTAGAGAGAGAGGATTTGGAATTTGACATTAGGTTTGACATTAAAGAGATAAGATTATTGAAATCTAATAAGCCAAGAATCAAGGATGTGATTGTACTAGTGATCCTATCCAAGTGATGCAATTCTATCTTGAGAATAATTAAAAATTCAATACCTACAAAAACTATTTTCTTAATATATATTTGAAGTAAGGAAAAATGAGTGGTTCAAAGGAGCACCATGGCACTTGTTATACAAGGATTAAAGTTCAAGACTTCCACATTCCTTTGTTAGGAAAGAAATTGAGTTAACAGTAATAAAAGAGATAAAGAATGGCAATAGATATTAGTGTGTCATGGCAATGGATGTCATCAAGTATATCACTAAATATTACTAAATCCCAATGAAAATTGATGAATGACTATGTATAAAGATGTACTTAGAGTGTACTTTGATGATGAATGTTGATTGGTTTCTATTAAAGGTAAAAGGAGGATTTTGAAAACCCTCCACCCTTTTACAAGCTAAATAGATAGAAATAATAGAATATTAGAAAACAACTAAATTATTGCTTGAGATAATAATAAAATATAACAACAAAGAGAAATCCCTAATAACAATAAGGAGGCCAAAAAATATCATCAACAAAATGACCAATAAACATGATTAGTGCAAGATATCCATAAATACTAGAGTTGATTAAGACTCGTTATCACTTGACATACCTCTTAGAGGAAATCAATTTTTTTACATAAACTTTGTATTTTCCCACTTCATAATTTTAGTGTTATCATCCTTAAGGATCGTATTTTTGGAGCTAGGGCCATCTTTCCCCTAAGTAGAGATGTATCTTATTATTTATTATAATATTTTTGTTGAACATAGGTTGTCGTTGATGTCAAAGGATTGTCAAAGGTTGCTGACAATTGTTATCAAAGGGTGTCATGACTATCAAAAGATGAAAGAGATTGTAGGAGTACTAGAATTGTCATTTGATTTAAAGTTCCAAAAGCATGTTGTTTATCAATGTGTAGACTGTCTAATCAACCATATCCTATATCAAGTAACATAAATCGAGTTTGTTGAGATTTGACTGCCTTCAAATAGTTGGTTCGTTTATTATAACATGTCGGGTATGTAGTTAGTATGAGTATGGTGGTTCGGAAGGATATCTTTTAGGCAGAGAGATTTCTAAATATGGTGGGCATTTATTTCAAAAATAAAGTGTTGCTTTGCGTTTTGGAAGGAGAGTACATTTTTTGACTAATCGCCAATGTATCCCTTCAAATTCAAGACATGGAATAATTGCCTCTCATGGATCCATTCATCTCCAACATTTGTATTGGGCGTTAATAGGTCAATCTTTTTGCGCAATGGTTAACACGTTCCAACAAATGATATTAGAGTCGTGGTCATGGGTTTGAATCCCCTTGGGTGATGCTGAGGGGGGGATTGTTGGACTAATCGCTAGAGTCTCCCTTCGGATTCGAGACATGGACTAATCGCCTCCCGTGGATTCGTTCATCTATGGCATTTATATCGAGCGTTAATAGGTCAATCTTTTGGCACAATGGCAAACGTATTACAACAATTTTGACATTGTTGGCACCATTTTGAATGGTGGTTTTTCTAACATTGACCACCCTCCTTAAGTTGGCCTTCACTTCCTAGATGTCCTATTCCAATATAAATATATTTTTATATTGCATGGTACTATTAGTTTTCAGTTTGTTGATTTCCTTTAAGGAATTTTAGTACTTGAAATTAAGTTTCTCCATCTCTATCAAAATGAGCACCTCACCATCAACTTTCTTGGCCAATACGGAGGTTTCAAGATTTTCTCTATTAATTTTAGAGTGAAACCATTGCAATATTTTAATGTAACACATATTCTTTATGCAGATCAATATAATCCTTAGCTAGAATACTCACAACAAAAGCTAAATATTATCTTAATTTCTCAATTGCTTTTATCCATATTGGTAGAAAATATGGAATGATGCTTGATTATTACAAGAAGAAGAAGGATTTGTGTTATTTTAATTTTGTGAATGATATCTAATCTCTCTTTTGAAATTATCTTAAGATAACATGTATTTATATAAAAACCCTAGACACATAATTCAAGTGTTTTGACACCCATATTAATGGTTAATAGTCATAACTCAATATTTATATCCATGAAAAGTGAGAATTTGATAATTTGAAAGTAGGATTCCATCACATTTGTTGGTTTTCATCTAAGTCAAGACTAATTCTAGTGTTCCTACTTATTATACTATCATTGTGTTTTCCCAGATGCATGTTATAGGTCCTATTTTGCTATGTTGTACACAGTAAGTCTTGTAATTCTTTTATCTCTTGTTTTGTTGTCTATTATTGTTGTTGGTAGCCTACCTCTTTCCATAGTCTTTTATTGCCTTAATTTTTGTTGAGATGCTTCACCATCCATTCTTGCAAAATTTATTTCTTGGCCAAATTTTAAGTTATTGTCACATAAAATTGTACCTTGGTTGTAGTCTTGTTTCTCCCTCTATAATGATTGTTCCTTGAGAAATGATTATATATGGTTTGCAAAATACACCCTTTGTATTTTGGGCCTATTTTCTATATTAGCAACAAAACTAGTCTCTCTTAACTATTGCTTCATTTTGTAGTTATTGAAGTTTCCCTACTTTATTTTTGGATAGTTTTTTTATTTTCTTGTGATGCCATCCTTATCTACTTTGGTACATTTTTAGTTATTGGTGGTGATATCAGAGGTTGATGGTTAGTATGGATTATAGCTATTCCTATCTATGACATATTATTTTTCACAGTGTTTTGTGTATTTGTGAAAGAGGTGTAACTTTATTGTGGTAGTGTGGTGATGGTGGCTTTAAGATTCCTTAACATTTATTCTTTTGATGTTGTTTCTCATTATTTTAGAGTGCTTGATATATTTTCCATAAATTTCTATCATTTGATGTTATTTTCTTCCACATGGATGACCAATATTTAAAGGGGGTTTGAAATGTTTACCAACATTAATATCTACTATCCATCCTCACCTATCATGGTTTGTGCTTCAAGCTCATGGGTATCTCAAAATATTTAATGTTTGTAGATAACTTAATCAATGGTTGGCTTTCTCTTCACCATTAACATGGTTTGTCCCTAATGTTCCCCATGAGTTAAAATTTTATTGTAAGGTATGGAGTTAGTGTTCATATTGAGCTCCATACATGTAATGGAAGGCCTATTTATTTCAAAACCTTCTTCCTTTGATGTAAGAATGTGTTTAATTTTGATCTGATTTCTAGTAATAATATGGTGGTTTCTTATATTACCTTATAGTTTCTATTTTTCCATTAGATGTCCTCACGGTTTACATTCATGATGCCTATTCCCAAGGTCATTTCTAGGATGATCTCACATGATCATGCATATTATTTAGGGATATATTTTGTTTGTATCCCATTTATAGTGAAAGGATATGAAATAGAATTTTCCCTTCAATATTTGAATCCAAATAATATACCTTGGTGAACTTTGGAGAAGGAAAAAGGGTTGGTCAACATGAGGGTTTTAATTGGCATATTATTGTAGAAAAAATAAAAATAAGTGTACATTTCCTTGCATCTTGTACCATTTTGAACAACAATAAATGTATGTTTTATTTTTATTGCATCATGTTATGATTTTGCTTTTGTAATTTTACTAGAGGAATGAGTATAACATGTAGTCATTGATTATTTGAATATCTTCATGAATTTTTATATGATTTTGATAGTTTATCAAGTTTTATTAATCATATTTGGTGATTCAAGTATTATATATTTGATTGGTTTATCTTCACAAAGAATTCAAAATTTCCTTGTAAAATTTTATAGAAGGTAACCTTTCAAAGAAGTGTAGGAAGTATATGGAATTTTTAATGGATGTGTGAAATATATTCTTATGATCAAGATGTACAACCATCTATTTATTTTTTTACATGTAAATATTTATACTGTGTAAATTTGTCAAGGATTTTCCTCCATGACATCTTCTTTAAGGTGCCATACAACAATGTTACCCTAATAATATCTATTGTTGGTGATAAATTCATTTTGTTGCCCTTAATATATAAAGACACCATCTATAATTAGTTTAAAAAATCCATAATGACATTACACCTAATATAATACATAAAATATCAATTTTAGTATTTATTTTAGAGTTAGTTGACCCATCACATTGCTTTGATTTCACTTATTTTCTATCATTAACCATATGCAAACTTTAGGGATGTTGTTTTGTTATTATAGCATTTAGGTGTGAAGAGAGATAATGTACTAATTTTTTTGAGGGGTTAGGAATCATATATCCCAATCTCCACATGTTTGCAACATCTATTCATAGAGATGTTATATTCTAGGTCTAAGGGAAACTAGCACAATGTTAGTTAAATATTTATAGGAGTTTGATGTGTGTTGGGATATGGTTAACCTCAAGGCTTATTCTATCATTGTGTTTTTAATAAAAAAACCTCGAGGAATACCCCTCTTAGTATCACAAAGCTTAAAAATGAAGGAGATATGGACATTAGTATCTATTGATCCTTTCATTCTATAATCTGATAATAATTCTTGCATTCACTTTTGATGACACACCCCTAGTCTTAGGTGTTGGGAAAATTCTTTAGGATTTGTGGAGCCATGTAATTGAGAACCAAAAACATGGTGACATTAAGTTAGGGATCAAAGTAATTTAATTTTTTTGTTGAAGGCCTTTATAACATTTTTGATCAACAATCCCTTTACAGTTGTGCCATTTTGTTTGTCTTTATTTTTGGAATTCTATTAATTTACATGAAAAAATAGCAATAGGGAAGGTATAACTTTGATTCATATATTAAAATTTTTTGTTGATAAAGGGAAATATTTCTCTTCCAATTAAAGAGTGTTGACTCTATTGAAACAAATACAGTTTGGAAATCAATATAAAATAGTTGAAAAGGAAATGCACATACATTAAGGAGACCTCAAATAATGAGAATATATTGCATCCCATGCAAGGAAGTAGCAAGCTATATGGAGAGAGAAAAAAAGTTTACTTAATCTTCTCCATAGGAGCATAGGCTGGGTACTTTTTGTAGAAATAATGCATTTACTAATTTAAGGGATAAAAAACATCACACTGCTGATGATTCCATTCACAACATACCCAAGACTCAAGGGAGGACCTATAAAAATAATTATAATGTGAAAATGAATGATATACCCATTGGCATAAGCAATAGGGAAAGGTATAATGATTTACATGTCTAAAGATTAGGAATGTTTGATCTTAGTTCAAGAGTGTGGCAAGTTGGGTCACCCTTTTTGTTCCCCACACTTTCATAAAGGAGTAATGAATCTGAGCGTGATATAATGTTTCATCATGCCAATGAACCTAAGAAATATAAATGTGTTCATAATGAGAGAGAGATTGTTTGTATTGGATCGCTTGAGATAAATGAATCTATAATTACAAGAAAAAATGAGCATAGAAAAATTTATTAGCTCAAAAATCCTAAATGTGAGCCTAGATAATTAATTAGCAAGTTTAGAATTATTAGGGTTATGCCCCACATAATCAAATTTAAAATTGATGGCACCATCCATATTATAAAAATTCTCTAAATTGAGAGCTCAATTTTAGAGACAAGATCAAAGATAACCATTGGGAATACAACATTTTGGAATGGAGAGATATCGGTGTTTAGATTTCTTTGGAATACTTGAGGTCATCCAAGTGCTAAATTACTAATGAAATAAGGGGAAAGATCTCAAATTTCCAATGTGACAATGCTATTATAGGAGAATAACACCTAAATATATTCATTAACATTATAGATGTGTAGGAGATTTGACATTAAGATGTAACAATGGAGTTGTTTATTTATTCATTAGAGGAAAGTGCTAAAGAGTGGTACATAGTGTTGGGAATTAACGTGTCTCAACTTTTGCAAGTACCCGATTTAATTATTTAGTTATTTGGTATTTCTCATAATTTATATTATACCTTAATTACTATTTGTGCTCCACCTCAAATGGGTTGATGAAATTTGTGTAAGGAATCTAATGCCATGTGTCAATACTTTATTCTATGAGCTGTAAGTCATCATAAGGTAGATATATTTAGAAGATTCAAAACACCCCTCTTTTGTGGGATTCTATGACAAGCTATGATGGTATCTTATGATGTGTAAGAGCTAAGAATAGGGGGAGTTACCTTAGAATCTTGAAGAGCTATGATAGGATTTTAGATTATTTATTGATTTACTATTTTTAGTAGGTGACATGAAATATTCATGGGTGGATTAGAAGTTGTGCTCAAGTTAGGAATTACCTTTTTGGGGATTTGTAACATGGTTTGAAAAGTATATATGGTTTTTGAGCTTTTTCATCTGTTTATAAATTAGTTTTTGAGAAAGTGGTTTCATATGAGAATTTGTAGGTACATAAGTGTTGTTGGAATGATACCAAAATTCTTTCAAGTTTATTGTTGGTGAAATACTCTTGTAAGGATGTACATTGCAAGTGCATTAATGTTATCCTCTTTCAAATTTGATAGTACATTGTTTAGGTTTTGGATTGTGATTTTTTCTCTTGAAAGGGATTTTCCCATGTAAATAATTGTGTTAAGTGGGTTTGTTCTCTCGAAATGGTTTTTCCCATTTAAATCGTTGTGTTAAAATTAAATTTATCTACTTTTTGTTATAATTTTGGACTAGATCTTAAGTTTTTATACATCACCCCCTTCAAGGTTAGTGTAAGAATCTATTTTCACATACCTTGCTTCCTTACATAGTTTTCCTAATAGTAGTATAGATTCATTGGATGGGTTCATACAAATGTTTAGAATGCAATATGAGGATAGGATTGACCCAAAATTTAAAATTGATTAACTAAAATCAATCAATAAGGGAGTGAATGAGGTGATGATGGAATTAAATAGTGGATTTATAATGACCACAAAGAAGGTTATATCAATTCCAATACCAAATGAGTCAATATTCCTAGCCTTGTATTGTGACACATTTGATGCAAGGATTAGATATTGTCTTATAGATAAGAATCCTTAGACCTTAAGAAAGGAATTTACTACTAAAATCAACATTGAAAGTAATATGTAGGCATTAGAGAATCACATAAAAAAATATGTATGTGAAGATATTACCACCAAATAAAGGTTTTTATAATAAGTCTCTTTCTATTGAGGGTAAGTTGGACAAATTAATGGAAGTAATGAAAAACATATTTTATAGGATGGAAATACATATAAAGGGCATGCCCCTTATTATTAATATTAAATTAGAGTTGAATGAAGGATAAAGAATAAATAGTAAACCCTACAACACAAAATAGACTAAAATACCATGGTAAACCTATAAATCAATGTTTAGAAGCAAAGGGATTCTAGGAAACTTGAAAAAGGTGCCTCAAACCCTATAAAAAAGGACATGTGGATTTTTAGGTTATTTTATGGTGTGAGGTATTCTACGTACCATATGATCCCATAAAGTGTGTATTTGCACTTGTGGTGGTGAAATAAGATGTGTACCTCAATCAAGAGGGTGGTCCTAAGTATTATTATGATAAAAAAATTGATTAGTTGGACATATTTGAATATGGCCTTGAAGATGATGAAGATAAATATGTGACTTAAAATGTTAATGGAGGATATTTATAATATAATTATGATGATAGTTCAATTTAGAATGAGTTTCCTACAAATGATTTAATACATCTCAATACAATCATGAAATTAAGGTGTAAAAGAAATATTCCATCATGTTCAAAGATATGAAAAATCTTATCGATGCTACAATTATGCAAGTGTAGAGTGATTACCAATTGAAAATTAGATAAATACAACCTAAATATAATATACATGCAATATAGTCAAGCCTAATGCATTAGTCACATAGGAAGGTAAGCTCAAGTATAATTCAAACTTGTATATTGGAGATAGTAGCTCATTAAGGAAGGAGGTTAAAAAGAGAAAGGTTTCCAATAGAGAGTTAGTGACCCATAAGAGGTATGCACCTAAAACTAACATTTTAGTACATGCAAGTGATGTTTAAGCTTCAAAGGTCCAAGTGAATCAAGTACTTGACCACAACAATATCCAAGCATACCACCTAAAGAGTGTAATGAAACTAAATAAAGGGTGAATGCAAATGATAATCATTTTTCTAATTGTGATCAAGTTGTTCCTTTTATCCTTATCACACTTGATGTTATTCTACCATAGACAAACCCTTTTCCTAACTATAACCTCATTGATATTTATCAAGTCATTAGTTAATTAAAAATATCTTTTGTGCTAGGTGAATTAACTAGGATTTCTTAGCATGAATAAAGAATCATGTCTTATTTTACTATTGTGAATAGTCTTGACTAGAATGTCAATGCGCCTAGCAAGGTTACTATTGAAATAAATACTTAAGATATACTAGAGGTTTACTTAGGAACTTCCTTGCTATAAACCAATTAAGTTTCAATCCCTTCTACACCTCTCTACTAATAAATGGGTGGTTAGTTCATAATTGCATTTTGCGTTGATCTAAAGTCTCTTGTAGTGTGATGTTCCTTGAAATCATGAACAAGTTAGGGTTATAGGTGTCCAAGTCCCATGGTAAATTATTTTCCATAGATTCTTGGGAGGTGAATGTTATAGGAATTATGAAGGATGTAGAGGTCCAACTTGTTATATACCTAGGAAACTATTTCTTGATGTATATTATTATTGTTGACTACCATACTATGATGGGGTATGTTACTATTTGGAAATTAGGAAACATTTGTTGGTGGTAGTATTTAGGTGGATTTTTTGTATGCCACCATTCCTATACATGAAAAATAAGTTAAGTTACACTAGAAAAAGAAAATTATGTGAATTATTGAAGACCTTGATAAGGCTACAAATGAGGTGCTATACTTGGAGGTTGGTCTTGATCGATTCATTGGATATTAAAATGAATAAAATTACAACACATTCCATCCTACACCTTGCCTTGATCCGCATGTTCTAGTGATGGAAATGAATTAGGAAATTACAACACATTCCATCCTACACCTTGCCTTGATCCCACTAGTGATGGAAATGAATTAGGACTATATTTTTTGATGGTGCATGTTCTATAGATGGATTAGGTGCTAGTGTTATTTTTATTTCACCTAGTGGAAAAAAATTTCAAAATTTATGTTAAGTTGTCTTTCTATTAGACTAAGAACATTGGAGACTATGAAGTTATCATGTTAGGTTTAAATATTTCCCATAAATATGGGGTAAGATGATTTAAGATCCTAAGTGACTTAGATTTAGTTGTTTTTCAAGTGAGAATTATACATGCAACAAAATAAAATATACATTTAAGACCTACCATAATATAATATGAGGCTCTTTTGATTTTTTAGAATGATTGGATTAATGGATCATTTTTTAAAAGATTAGTTGGTGTTTTTGGCACCTAGATTTGATTTGAGTTGTATGATGATATTAAATCCTATACGAAGGAATTATTTTAGCATGTTATACCTTTATAGCTTGATGTAGAGACTTTCTAGTAAAAGAAAGGAAATATTAATTCCACATTGGCCCCTCAAATGTAGAAGTAATTATTGAAATTGAAAGGGGGTATCATTATTAAGTCAATTAGACATTCCTCATGGGTGTCTAATTTGGTACTAGTGAGAAAGACAAATTGAGACATCATAGTGTGTGTGGATTTTGAGAAATTAAAGATAATTTCTCTTAAATATAATTACTATTTTTTGAGCATGAATCATTTATTACAAATTTTTACTAGTTTATGCACGGGTTGTCTAGTTATAATCAAGTGATGGTCAAGGATTTTTAGAAATATAGGACAAAATTTATAGCCCCTCCACATATGTGTAAGTGAGAATGCTATTTGGGTTAAAAATGCTAGTGCAAATTTCCAAAGAGTGATTGGTGTGACTTTTATAGGTTTAACTAGTAAGATCTCACTAATTTATTATGATGAACCCACCACATATTTGAAAAATAGAACCAATCATTATAAAAATTTGAAATAGATCTTCAAACGGTGTTTAAAACATTAGATTTTACTAAATCCTAGAAAGTGTGTATTTGGTGTTGAAGAAGGTAATTAAAGGAATGAGTGAAGATATATCTAGAAAGAATAAAGGACATTTACCTCCCAAAAATATTAAAGGAATACAATATTTATTCAAAAAAAAATTCTAGGAGGCTTATCCCTAAATTTGTAACAAAAAATAAATCCATATCTAATGTGCTAAGAAAATGACAATTAGTACTATGGAGAAAAGGACCAACTGACACATTTGTAGAAATCAAGGAAGCTCTTAAGTAGGCACTAGTCATATCAATTCTAGAATATTCTAAGCCCTTCTAGATTTTCTCCTTTGCTTCATTCAACACCATTAATGTTATAATATTTCTTTAAAAGAAAAACGTTGGATATGGAAAAATCATTGATTTTCTTAGAAAAATTTACTAGGTGTGGAAGTGAAATATATAACTATGGAAAAAATTTCATACACACTTGTTAATGCAATCAATTTTTTTAGGTCCTGCCTTATAGGTGTAGATTTTTTTTTGCCTATGTGTTGTACATAGTAGTGAGGGATATCTTCACTCACTAAGAGGTTTTAAAAAAGAGATCTAGTTGGATCAGTAGGATCCAAGAGGACAATCTAGAGGTGAAAATAATAATACTGATTCAAGGACAAGACCTAGTGAAGCTCATGATAAGCAAACTTGGGTGTGATAGAAGTGTATGAAGTAAATATCAATTTTGAGGGTATCCCTTGCATTTTAAGAGATAAATCATGGTATATGGAGGTAATATTTTACCTAGAAAACATGAATTTCCCACTTGGGATGATATATAATTAGTAGATGATACTTAAGGTATAATCACATAAGTATGTGTGGATTTAGGGAGAATTATTATGGATAAACTATGATGGGATTTCTTTCAAAATATATGGTAGCTTTAGTAAGAATATGTAAAACATGTAAAATATTTTTAATTAAATTTAAGTTTTTTTGTTGCACACCCTCTTACATCCATTCTAATTGAATTTCCTCTCTTATAACGAGGCATATATTTCATAGGTAAAATTGTGTAAAGGTCAAGTAATGACTATGTATGGATACTTGTGGTGATTGAATATTTTACCAAATGGGTTGAAGTGATCCATATAAGAAGTGAAACATCTATGTTTGTGGTTCATTTCCTACTAAATCATATAATAATAATATTTGGTTTACGATACAATAGTAGTTAACGATGCTATGTGTTTTAGGTCTAAGGAATAAACTAACTTATGTGCTAGATATGGGATCAACCTAACCCTATCATCACTATATCATCCTCAAGGAAATAGAGAAATGGAATCTAGTAATAAGTGTGTGATGAATATTATTAAGAGGATGTAGTATTTTAATATAAATATATGAGATGATATGTTAATTTTTTTGGTGTGGAAAAATACAATTACTTACAAGAAGGCTATATATGAGAATCTTAATGAGTTAGTATATGAATTAGAAGCTTATATACCTTTTAGTTTAGATTTATTAGTGTACACACATCAAAATACAATTGGTAAAGAAGAGAATGGAAAAATTTCTTAGAGGGTTCATTAATTAATTAAATTAGGTGAGAATAGGGGGATTTCACATGATATCTAGTATTAGAAAAATAATAGAAAATAAAAATATTGTTTGATAGAAATGAAACTAAGAGAAGTTTCCAACTAGGAGACTTGGTGCTCATGTGGAATCCTATATTAGAAGACAAAGTAAAGAATGATAAGTTTGATTCTTTATGGGTTGGTCTATATAATATTGTACATAAGTGAATTCAAAGAAATTTTTATTTTAAGATATTGGAAGGGGATCTCATGGAGTTATTCATCCATGGCTTGCACCTCAAACATTACTCTTCCTAACTAATAAGTTATTTTAACTGCACATAGTCTATTTTATTAAATGTAACCATTATATTTGTTGATCATGGTGAAGTCCTATATTGTTTGTCTTTTTTGGATTGTTTTTTGTTTTTCCTTCTTTCTTGTAGGATTTATTTTATGATCTTCTCCCAAAAATCTATCTATAATTCTCATTGTATCCATCCTAGATGCAAGTTTCCAATTAGAGCTAATGTTGGATCACCTCCAAGTCAATGTCCCTTGGGGAAAAAATGTTTTTATTAGATAGTGTTAAAAAGGTTTTGAAGAGATCCTCAAACCATTTACAACTATAAGTTAGATAGTAACAAAATTATTTCCAAGTAGTCATGAAAGAGCAACAAACAAACAACAAACCACACACCCCAAGGGTCAACATCCTATATGATGTCATACCACAACCTTACTATCCACATAACCTGAATTCAAGTATGGAACTTAGATACATTTTTGGGAATATCTCTTTTCCTTATTAAAATTAGTTTCCAAGATTCTTCATTATCCAAATCCTTTGATCAAGGAGAAATAATAGGATAGTCATCTACCATCACCTCAACCCGAGTCACCTCATGCAAAGAGTGAGAAAGTATAACTAAATAATTTGGAGGCTACATGAAATCCATAGGTAGAGAAGGAATAGGGAATCCATCATCACATGTCATGATGATTTTGGGCACCAAATAAGTGGACCCAAAATTGAGAAAAAATAAGAATTACCGATTAGAATTGATAAAATTAATAGAGATACACTAGTCATATAGGGAATCATCTCAGATCAAGGGTTTCTAGAGCCTCATTAGAATCCATCAATATGGAGACTTTAGAAGAATTGCCATCCTCAAAGTAAAAAAATCAACCAAAAAAAGTGTTTGGTAATGAAATTTCACCACCAATTAGTTGAGCCCACCAATAAGCAATAAGAGTAGGGAAATTAGAAGAAAGGTGTCTAATAGCGAAGCACCATCTAAAATGGAAGGGAATCCCCTCATAATCAATTTATTGCTTAGTCCAAACCCTATCTTCCACCATCAAGACAATATTTCCAAAAAGAGCCTTAGATATGTTCATATCAACCAAAATTTGGGCATATGTAGTGTGTCTAAAACTTGACTTAAGAAAATGGTCAATAACATTACATATAGCCTCAAAGTAGGGTTTTATCTAGAAATGAAGAGGGAGTTAGGTAATCTAACCTAGAGAAGAAAGAAATTTATGGATTCGATAAGAATTTTAAAGGGAACCAAGGCCTAAGTGAGAGGGAATGTTGACCCCACATCCATAACCTAGCATGCAACATCATCTACTTGTCCATAGTAGATTGAAATGCAGTAGTAAAAATCCCTAGAACAAAGGTATAGCT
This sequence comes from Sequoia sempervirens, assembly GCA_007258455.2. Classification (NCBI taxonomy): domain Eukaryota; kingdom Viridiplantae; phylum Streptophyta; class Pinopsida; order Cupressales; family Cupressaceae; genus Sequoia; species Sequoia sempervirens. The sequence goes on along the minus strand of VDFB02390914.1, from coordinate 32,329 downwards.
TGATTCTATTCTCTATGAAAGAAATCTAGGTCTCCAAAAACCATTGATGTAAGTTGGTAAGAGAAGACTAAAATATATTAAATTTATAGATCAATCCATGAATAGAATAATATTCTTCATTGTCATTGACATCCTATCTAAAAGTAAGGATAGGAGAAGAGAAAACGTGCAATATAGGGGATTTTGTTATGCAAAGGAATGTGAGAAAAAATTAGCATAAAATAGCCTTTAAGAGAGCTAGAAGGGACCCCCAACCTAGCCATGGTCACATAGGTGAAATGGGAATCTTCAATAGATGCCTTCATGCTACCAATAGATGTAGTACCAAAAAAATTTAGAAAGCCCATTTTAAAGCCAAAAAACTTGTCATGGATCATAGAATAAGAACAAGTACCTAAGTCATTACAATAATTGTACGAAATTTACTTTTACTATGAATACTAACATTAGTGAATTTAGATATGAATAAGGGACATTAGTTATACATGATGCAAAGTCTTAGAAGATAGCCATGAATGAAGAAATGATGGCACTACAAATAATGATACATGAGACCTACTACCATTTATTGAAGGATATAAACATGTTGGTTACAAATAGGTTTTCATGAAAATTATTAGTTAGATGACAATATTGAGAAATATAAGTGTGGTTGGTTGCAAAGGTTAGTCCCAAGTTGAAGGGGTTGATTATGTTCAGATATTTTCTCTTATTATAAAAATGATATCCGTTATATTCTTATTATTTATTGGTGAATCTTATGAATTAGACATTGATAAAATGGATGCAAAAATGATATTCCTTCATAGTATTTGTAAGAGGATATTTATATGACACGACTAGATCACTAAATGGTTAAAGGTAAAATTACTTTAGTTTGTAAATTGATGAACTCCTTGTATGACCTAAAAAATTTCCTTGTATGTGGTACCAAAAGTTTGATGTTGAGTTTGGAATTTGAGTGTTCTAAATTTGATCTTGTTGTGTTTACTTTAATTATAATGGTGATGATTTATTGGTTATTACTTTATACGTTGATGATATTTTATTTTTTGACAAAGGAAAAGGTTTGATTTTAAAATTAAAATATTAGCTCTTAACAAAGTTTGAAATGAAAGATCTTGGTGTAGATAAACACATTATTAGGATGGATATTAGAAGGGATAGAGAGAATAAAAAGCTATGGCTTGAACAAAGTAAGTATGCTAATTTTATTTTACAGAGGTTTAATAGACATGAGTGTAGACCATTGCGTATTCCTCTAACAATGAGAAATAATTTATCTATTACATATTGTCCTACATCCCATTTATATATGGAAGACATGACCAAAGTGCCTTACCAAAGTGTATTTAGAAGCTTAATGCATGTTATGGTTTATACTTGACTAGACATTTCCCAAGTAGTAGGGGTTCTTAGTAGATATATGTCTAACTTGTGAAGAGTTCATTGGGATGCAATAAAAAAGAGACTGGATATTTATAGGCCACCTTGGAGTATTACTTTAATTTCAAATATATATTCCTTGGATATTTATGGTTATGTGGATTTAGATTGGGAAGGTGATGTCAATAGTAGAGGATTCATTCATGTATATGATTTTACTCTATTTGGTGGTGCTATAAGTTGGATGAGTAAGTAATATGCTATGGTTCCTTTTTCCACTATATAGTAGAGTATATAATAGCAAATCATGCCTATAAATAATTAATTTGGATTAAGATATTTCATTTAGATATTGGATTTTTTTTTTTGACAGTAGGAATCGGGTAGCACAACCCCCTATAAACTGCAGTGCACCTGGTAAACTTTCTAACGTGATCGGTGGTGCTGGCGCAACACGCCCTCCAGTACCATGGGGGTGGGGGAGACTAGACCTTGTGACCAACCTCCTGCAACAAGAAAGATTTAGCCAACCGAGCTAGGGCCCCAACCCATTTAGATATTGAATTAAAATAAGGAGAAATTTTAATTTATTTTAATAGTTAGGGGTTGATTTTTCTAGAAAAGAACTTGACTTTTCATTCTAGGACCAAGAATATAAATGTTAAGTATCATTTTATGAGAGATATGATTGAGGATGGGAGGGTGAAGATGAAAAAAGTAAAGAATTTAATTAATGTTGTAACAACATTGACCAAACCCATGAACACAAAGAAGTTTAGATGCTATTCAAAGTATATGGGCCTCTTGACCCCTAATAATTGATTCCATGATGGTATGATATCCCTTGTCTCTTTCAATTAAATTCAACAAGTGAGAAAATAATGGGAATTAAGGTGTCTCAACCTTTGTAGGTTCCAGATTTTATTGATCTATTATATGATATTTTCCCATAATTACTTGACATATTTTATAATGTATTTTAATTAAAATTTGTGCTCCATAAAAAATATAGGGTATTATAATTTGCACAAGGCATTTGATGTCATGTATCAATAATTTTTTGTATTAGTTATATGATTTCATAAGATGGATATATATTTAGCATATTTGTCCAGGGCCCCTCTTTTGTGGGATTCTATGACATGTTATAGTTGAATCTTATGACATGCAAAAGCTAAGAATAAGGGAAGTTACTTTAGAATATTAACCAAATTTTGATAAGATTTATTATTTTTCATAAACTATTTTGAGATAGGGAATAATTACAAGTCGATGCCCATGTTGAGTGGTTTAAATTGAAGGTTATTGGAGTAATAATGATTTACTATTTTTAGTACGTTGTAAGGAATTCTCAAAGTTGTCATTGAAAATTGTGCCCAAGTTTGGTGTCATCCTTTTGGATGTTTTGACACATGGTTTGGAAACTATTTTTTGTTTCTAGGTTGCTCATTTTTCTATAAATCGATTCTTAAGAAAGTGGATTTGATATGATAGTTTGTAGGTACACAAGTGTTGTTGGAATGATAATAAAATTCTTCCAAGTTTAATTATTGATGTAATATTCTTGTAAAAACTTGCATTAAATTATAGAGGCCATCCTAATTCGTCGTTGTCAATGGCACGAGCAAGTGAGGATGAGCAAAAATCTATAGACGGGCCACGTATCCGATGGGGTAATTCTAAACCGGTGGAAGGAGTCGAGCCTCTTAGGAAGGATGGGGGTGCAACGAATCAACTGAATCCAAGTCATACCCCTCAATGGGTTTACGAAAATGGAGGTTGGGTGGAAAAATTTCATCCACACTACAGGCATAACCAAATATGTAAGGATCCATATGGAACCCTTCAGCCAGAGTGTGGGCATGACAGACCTTCGGAGCAAATGCAAAATCCCTCGGGCAACAATTGGAACTCATCAAAAAGAAAAACATATAGGAGTAGGCGTGGGTGGATTCAAGAATGGGACCCAAAAGGCAAACAACCAGCCACCAATTGGAAGTCCAAAGGAGGAAACCTTCAAAATTGAACTAGCAAAGTATGGCAGAAAAAAGGCCTGCCAAACTCCGGACAAAATGCTTTTGTGAAGACAACTCAACCTCTGGGAGAGAAGTTTGAATTTGACAGAAGAATGAATAAGAGAGACCGAGACCTACTCCAAAGGAAATTAAATCGCAAAAAATCCCAATCCCAAACATATGAGGGAACGAAGATGCAGCCTAGAGGACATAAATTATTTCAGATGCTAGCAAAACTGATAGAAAAAAGAGTGGCGAGGCTATCGGAACATGCCCTTTTTGCGAAATGGACTGGCCTAGCCAGCTTGAATGAGGAGATCAAAGCCTAGTGGTTGAATAAATATCCAGACCGGGTAAGTGTTACCCCCTTCTGAATTCCTTCTTTTTGATATAATGTATAGATTTAAATTTGAAATTGGAAAATCTTAGGAGACCCTTTGTTTATGAATGGGCACTGGTTTCATTACACAAACTGGCAAGCTAGTTTTGACCCATGGAATTATCAATTGACCCAAATTCTGACCTGGATTAAACTAGTAGACCTACCATCATAATTCTGGAATATTGATGCCATGATAAGATTGGGTGATGCCCTAGGAGTATGTATTGGAGTGGATGAAGACTTCATCAATGGAATAGGTGGATTAGAACCCTGTGTGTTGGTTGAAATAGATGTAGGGGTTGGGATATATAAAACAGTTGAGATACTAACAAAATTTGGAAGCTGGTAGCAAGAAATCAAAGTTTGGGAGGGTTTAGGAACAAAAAATTGCCTCTTTAGGAAGTCACTCTAGGAGACCACCTCAAAAAAGCCACCAACAGACAATACAATCAATAACATTCAAGATGATTCAGTGGATGTGCCCTCACTGAATACTGGCTATGAGGGCAGGAAAAATATGGGGATAGTCGAGTTAGCTAGAGAAGAAATCGATGCTCGTCTAGAGGATCACCTATCTTCCTTATCCAAGGAAATTGGAATTCCCACTAAAGAGAATAACCAGGCTGAGCAAGCCCTCATTGCCCTCCTGGATGACACTCAACTCCTCCAGAGAGATATTCAAAACAAACTAAAGGAATTATCTGTTGGTGGTGCTAGCAGTGATTGGTCCCATCACCCTCCTGTCCCTTCACCACAAATGATTTCCCAAAGCTTGTTAGCAAATTCGGGTGCCCCTCTGAATGAAGTGGAAGAAGAGGGCCAACAATCAGATGAGGAAGAAAGTGAGCAATTCTTAGATGGGGAAGGTGAGGTTTGGGAGGTTGTTGAGGTAGGAGAATTACTGGAAGTTAGGTAGTTGCAACAGTTAGAATCAAGGCTTAAAGGCCCTAACATGAAGAAAAAGTCAAGCAGGGGAAGAATGCCAAATAAGGCCAAGCTAGTGTTGGCTGGTACTGCCTTAGGGAAAAAGAAACTGATGATAGGGAAGGAGAGTATCCTTCCCTTGGAAGAATGAGGCTCATAACTTGGAATGTTAGGGGTGTTAACGCCCCTAAAAAATGGCATATGGTCAAGCGCCAAATTGACCAGTCAAGTGCAAATGTAGTGCTCTTGCAAGAAAAAAAGTGGAATAAGGAGGAAGGAAGAAGAAGGTTGGACATATGGAAATAGTGGAAAGGGAAACTCTTGGAGGCCACATGGGCTTTTGGGGGTCTAGGGGTTATATGGAACCCTCTCTCAATTGCAGGGGAAGTAGAGGCAGAATCTAAGAATTGGAAAACAATCAGGCTTAAAGACATAAGAATAAACCTTTCTTTCTTTTGCATTAATGTCTATGACCTGGTTCCCATAGAAGGAAAAAAGAGACTATGGGACAATATTTCTAGAATAGTAGAAAGAACAAGGGAAGAGAAAGGGATTATAGCAGGGGACTTCAATGCCACTCTAAACAACACAAAAAAACAAGGGGATTCAGGGAGAACTTTATCTGTTCAAAGAGACTTTCAGGAGTCTTTGGATAAAAATATCCTCTTGGATATTCAAACAAGGAATGGAATATATACCTGGTCCAATAGGAGGAAAGGCTTCACTAATATTGTAGAAAGGCTTGACATATTTCTCTTGTGGGGTGATTGGGGTGATTTGGAGGGATCCCATGATGCCCAAATCCTTCCCTTCACTGGTTCTGATCATTTCCTAGTCCAATTATCTTTTGGCCCTACTAAAGCTTCTAAAGGTTGTCCATTCAAATTTGAATATATGTGGCTAAGAGACAATCGATTACCAGATTTAATTAAACTCTGGTGGAATGAAGTGAATCTCAGTGGAGAAACAAAAATTTTCAAAGTAAGCAAAAAACTAAGTTACATAAAAGTGAAGCTGAAAGAATGGAACAAAAGCCACTTCAAGAATATCTTCTAGGAGAAAGAAAGAATAGAACAAGAAATCCACTCTCTAAACGATCATGTGATAGCCAGGGGAATGGATGCTGTAGACTTTGAGAATGAAAAAATTCTAAAAGAAGAACTGGCTGAAGTTCTCAAATGGGAGGAATGCTACTGGTGCCAAAAATCAAGGGAAGTTTGGCTAAAAGAAGGGGACAAAAGCATAAAGTTTTTTCATAGATCAACAATAGCAAATAACAACAGAAAGAGGATCATAGAAATAAAAAAGCCAATGGTGATACAACTCAATCATTTGAAGAAGTCAACAAAGAGGCTGCCAGTTTCTTTGATTCCCTACTAAACAAGGAATACCATGTTAACAGGGTCGACAGGGACTATTTACTGGGTGCAATCCCATCCATTATCATAGAGGATCAAAACAAACTTCTCTATCAAAAAGTATCCCTAGTAGAAGTTAAAGAGGCAATTTTTCAAATGAATCCGGACAAGGCCCTAGGCCCAGATGGCTTTCTTGCCGGTTTCTTTCAAATTTTCTGGGATATAGTTCGGAAAGAGCTTGGTGCAACTGTTGAAGAATCTAGAAAGAAAATGACAATGTTAAGGGCAATAAACCACACCTTCCTAGCACTAATCCCTAAAAAGAAAGACCCTCAATCTATGAGTGATTTCAGGCCTATTGCCCTTTGCAACACTGTGTACAAAGTGGTAACAAAGATAATTGCTATTAGACTCAAAAATGTGCTATAAGAAGTTATCTCTGAGGAACAAAGTGGCTTTGCTCCAGGCCAATCCATAGTAGAAGGCATCATCATAGCTCATGAAACAATTCACACGACTAGGAAAAACAAGGAGGCATGCATGCTTCTAAAGTTAGATATTCTCAAAGCATATGATATGGTAGACAAGGGCTTCCTTCTAGAAGTATTAGGAAAATTTGGTTTTGGCCCAAACTAGATTAATTAGGTTAGCAGCTGCATCTCAACTCTAAAATTCTTGGTCCTGGTTAATGGCACAACAAATGGTTTTTTCTCATCCTCTAGGGGGCTTTAGTAGGGAGATCTATTGTCCCCATTCCTATTCATAATTATGACAAAAGTACTGGGGAGGGGGATCAAAAGGCTCAGAGAGGAAGGTAAATGGAAAGGAATTCATGTTACAAATGGTATGGACCCCTCAACCCACTTACAATTTTCTGATGACACCGTACTAATGGGTGAAGCAGGTCGAAGGGAAGAAAGAATGATTAAAAATTTCCTGGATACCTACTGCAGAGCATCAAGTCAAAACACCAATTGGAGAAAATTGAAGATTTTCTTCTTAAATACACAGCCAAGCTTACAAAGAGATATTGCAAGGATCTTGAATTTGAAAGTTGCTTCCCTGCTAGGTTGCTATTTGGGAATCCCATTGTTTGCAGGAATTAACAAAAAATGCTACTGGGAGAATTTAATTAGTAGCTGCAAGAACAAGTTGAGCACTTGGAAAGGTAAATTGCTCTCATCAGCTGGTAGACTCTTGTTGGTTAAGTGTGTATTATCTGCAATTCCAGTATACTTGATGTCTTGTCTTGAGCTTTCCAAAGCAACTGAAGATGCTCTCACTCAAATCTTCAGAAGGTTCTTTTGGAGTGGTACAGGGGAGCAAAAAAAATTTCCTCTTTTGGCATGGGACAAGATTTGCCTGCCCAAGAAAGCTGGAGGTGTAGGGTTACGTCAATTACCCCTTATGAATCAGGCCATGGGAGCCAAATTAGTTTGGGACATTCATACTAAAGGAAATCAAAGATGGGTTAGAATATTGAAACGAAAGTATCTTGAATCAAATGATCCAACAAGGATCCTCACAGTATTGGACCCCCCGAGAGGTTCTGCAATCTGGAACTTCCTGCTGGAGTGTAGAGACATATCAGATCATGTCACCTGGGAAGTCTGAAATGGAAATAGTGCATCCTTTTAGCATGACTCATGGGGTGGGAAAGTGCCAATTGGTGACATTCAGGGCTTGGAGGAGATAAAAGAGGAAACCACTAGACTTTGGGGCAATAAGGTGTCCAATTATGGTATGAAGATCTTGAATCAAGGAAGCACATGTTGGGTTTGGAATGATTTACAACCCCTCAATGCCCCACAACCCCAAAAGGAAGCTCTATCCAAAATCCTCAAGGAAATATTTTTTGTCCCATCTAATGGTAAGGACCAAATCAAGTGGTGTGGGTCTGCTACTAGGACCTATAAGGTGAAGCTAGGGTATAAGGCTAAGGAAATCGCAATAGCTCGTCAGGTTTGGCCAAGAAAACTATTTTGGGGAAACAAATGCCTACCAAAGGCATGAGTTTTTGCATGGATGGTAGTCCAAAAAAGAATCCTCATAGAGGACAGATTGGCCAAATTCAGAATACAAGGCCCAGGAAGGTGTTGTCTTTGTAAAGCTCACATGGAAATGACAAATCACTTGCTGTTGTCCTGTCCTTATGCATTGGAATGTTGGAATCCTGTGAGAACCAAGCTTAATCTTCAAGGTTTGATGCCTGACGATCTTGCAACTTGGTTCAAGATGTGGCCTCGAAAAATTATCAAAGCAGTGTTAAGCAGCATTTGGCAAATTTCCTCGTCCATAGTAATTTGGGAACTATGGAAGGAAAGGAACTGGAGAATCTTCCAAGGAAAGGAATTGAACAAGGACAGAATATGGGATAGAATCGAGAGAGAAATTATGGAACTGGTCAATGAGATTCCTAGGCGTAAGGAAGATAAGCACAAAGTTTTCACTAGCTAGGATGACACTTTGATCAAATGCTTCCCAAGTCTTAAGCCACCCATCCCGAGTGGGAATAGCTCCCTTCAATCCAAAAAAGCATTAAGAGAGGAGACAAGTTGGCAAGCCCCTAATCTAGGGTGGATACAAATCTATTTCGATGGTGTCGCGCAAGGAAATCCAGACCCAAGTGGGGCTGGTTGCATTGCATGTGACTCTGAAAGCAAGGTTTTAGCAGTGAGATCAATATCATTGGGTAGGTGCACAAACAATGAGGCAAAATTTAGAGTGACAACAATTGGCTTGTAGCTAGGCAGAGAGCTAAAATTCAATCAGATCCACTTGGAAGGAGACTCACTAATTACTATCAATGCAATTTGCAAAGGATCTACTCCTAATTGGAAATTAAATCATTTGCTACAATAGGTCAAGGAATTGTCAGACAGGTTTGCAGCCTTCAAAGTTAGTCATATATACAAGGAGGGTAACTCCAAAGCAGATGAGCTGGCAAAAGTAGCCTCAAAATCGGCTAGCTAGGACTTTAGAGGATTAAGGATCAGGAAAGCTTGCCAAGAAATTTTTGGCATTGGTCTTTGTATTGGCGGCACCCAAAAGCCCATGGGAGGAAAGGCCACATTCTTTTGTCATTCTTGACAGGACATGGGTCATCATCACAATCATAAATCAAAAAGTCAAATTGTGAAAAATGACTCCCTCACAAGAATGTCAGTTACTGCATTAATGTTCATTTATGGGAATGAGTACACTCCACAATCGAAGTAGTAGTTTGTCACGTATGAAGGCATCGATTAGTACTTTAGTTTTCATGAACAGTTAAGCCTGTGGCTTACAAAGGCGATCCCAACACATTCCTTCATAATTGCATCTAAGCAAATATAGTGTAGAAACTTCCAGAAGGTGTGGGGAAAGGAGATCAATGGAGATGCCATTGGCATTGGAAACTGATAGGAAAATGCAGGCTTTTTGAGGGGAAATCTCAGACAAACAACTACAAGGTCTACTACAATCCCCCCATCCACTCATCTTAAAGGCAACTAAGCGAGTGTTGGGTCCATAATTCCTGAGTGCCTATCACAGAGCGAGAGGCAACACAGAGATACCAACAATGTTTCTTGCAGTTCTCCTGCACATGGGAGTTTCCAAGGCATTGGGCAAAAAATTGACCCAGATGATTTTTGTGCATGCCTGATTGGGTGAAATTGACGCAGTGTTGGACAATGTGGATGATGAAAGGAAAATTCTTATGCCACAAAATTACTATATGACAAGCATGAGAGGTCGTGAGGTTATGAAATTTCCTCTTATACACACTATTGATCTAGAAGGCTTTGAAAAACTGTGGGCAGAAAGGGATAGACATATTTTCTTCCTCCTCAGAGCTGCAAAATTGACTACAAACCTTCCCAAGGGCTGGGTCAGAAGGTATATGGAGGACGGGGAGCTAGAGGATGAGTTAGATGCAGATGATGACTAGGAATGGGGATTGGGTGAAGAGGAAGAATGGCAAGAAAATGACCAACGAGACCCGAAAGAAAAAGCCAAAGGCTTGACACACAGGAACTACGGTCCATATTGTCCCATAGTAGCTAGCTACAAGGCATACATGAAGCGGTGCAAGTTTGAAGATGAAGTCGAGGATATCTGAGCCTTGGGTGTTTGCATAGGACTGAAATTTTTTAGGGTGGGTGTTCCACTAAGTGTTTTAATGTAATTGTTTCCTTCAGTAGCACATGGTTAGTTTTTTTTTGTGTTAGTCCTGGGTGTGTAGTATGGATAGCACAGATCATGGCATCTTGTATAGGTTGTATTCCTGGTTTTCCATTAATACAAAAATGACAACCGGATTTTTGGTTTGCGTATCATGAACGGGTAGCTCGATGGGCTAGTTGGTCAATACTATAGAAAAGACCTACCAACAATTTTTGATAAAACTCATGTAATATCTTTTGAAAATTAATATAGGGTGTTCCCCCTTGTAGCGTTTACCGATAAAAAAAAAAAAAAACTTGCATTAAATTTATGTTGTAATCTCTTTTAGATTTGATAATATATTATGTAGGTTTGGGAGTGAGGTATTTTTATGTTGAAAGGGTTTTCCCTATATATTATTTATTTATTTATGAATGTTTCTATATACTTTCTATAATTTTTTGAGATCATATTTTAAGTTATTTGTACATCACTCCATTCAAGATTAGTGTAGGAAGTTATTTTTGCACACCTTGATTCCTTACAATAATCAAACAAAGAATTACCATCAAAGTGAACATTTGGAATATATCTAGATAGATATCAAATTTCTTAATAGGAGATAAGATTATAAGTTGTCTACGAGAAATTTGAAAATTCCTTTGGTTTTAGTTGGATAAATTTATCATGAGAAGTAGTGACAATGTTAACATAATGGGTAATCTCATGTTGGATAGTGGGATATGTATATGATATAGAATGATAATATGTTTACTATGGTCCTCAATAGATGATGCATAATGATTCCTAGGAGATTCATTATGGTAATGTAAATATAAAGTATCATTAGGGAGTATGAAAAAATACATAATATTTCCTAATTATAGGCACCCCAAATCCCATTTAGAGGCCTATTTATAGGCTTCCCAAGCCTCATTTAGAGGCTCAAGCCTTGAATTTTTCACAAATTTCAACTTTTATTCCATAATTCCTCCATTTTTCCTCCTTTTCCCACTGTTCTTCCTTCATTAACCTTCTTTTTTTATCCTCTATCCATTTATAACCTCCATTCCTTCTTTTCAAGAGATCACCCTTGAACACCTTTTTATGGGTGACCTCTTGAGGAGGCATCATTCCTCCCTCTACATTCTTCCATTATTTCGTATAGCTAACCAAGGCATGATTTTATTTTTCTTTGACATGACATAACTATTGTTAGCTGTGAGATCGTATCAAAGAGGAGAAAAATATAGATATCTCAAAATCAATCACATACTATATAATTAATTAAACATTTCTCATAATTCATCACTTTTCCAATTTCTCATAATTAATTAAATTATATTTAATTAACTATGCTTCCCATTTCTTCTAAGGTTGATTAATTTAGTGAACTCAACCATAGCCCCCACTTAATAATTCTTCTAATCCTAATTAATCAATCCATAATTAATTAATTAATTAATCCACTCTACTCTTTATTAGCATTTTGCTCAATTTAATATCCCAAACTTGCCATCATGTGACACATGTCCACCCCCTCTTTAATGCTCAAACATGCATGGGTCACCATCATCCTCTACCTCATCTTTGACCTACCTCCTCATTGATTGCTCACACATGTGTGAGATCCTCCCACACGTGTAGTCACCCTATACTCTCCTCTTTTTCCCACATGTCACTCTCCTAGATTTCCTCTCCTCTTACACTTGTCAAAACATCTCCACTTGTCAACCTTGTGTGCTTCTCTATGTGTGATTACACATGTGTGAGCATACCTAACCCTCTTCCCCACACCACATGTCACTTTCTTGAGCCTCCACCTTGTGAAACTTATCACAAGGCTAAGATTCCATCCTCTCACTCAATCCTAGACCTTTATCTAATGTTGCATCTCAACCCTCCATTTTTGCCACCAAAAAATTATAAATTAAAACCTTGTCCACATTCTTCATCAATCCACTTGCAACTAATTTTATGATACTATTTTTACATCCAAACCCTTCAATTATACCAAGTTATGCTAGTTTGAAGAATAATCCACATTCATTGAACAACCATAATTCACATTTGAAGTAATACAAGTGGAAGAGGGTGCATTTCACTTTGTCTCAATCATAGGAGCAAGGTGATTAAAGGTAAAAACTATTTTTTATTGCTCTATCTTTATGTTTTTAACCTTATTTCATTTATTGTCTTCACACATCCTACACAATATCTAAAGGTGTATAAATTATATATAATTTAAACCCTAGATGAATTGAGGGAGTTGAATGTGTAACACAATTGAAGTAAATTAACTGAGATTGTAATGAGCATGCACTAAAATTGTAAATTAGGTAGATTAGGGCAACTTTCCTTGAACTTGGATTATTGTTGACTTTAGATAATATCATGATGTGATAGAGAGTCTAGAATCTAATACTAGATTTAAGGTCAAAGAAATTAGACTAAAATATAAGAAGTTAGGAATCTAGGATGCAATTATGCTAAGAATCATGTTTAGGTGGTGCAATTTTATCTAGATGGTATAATTTTTTCTTAAGAAGAATTAGATCTTTAATGCCTACATAACATGCTCACATAATGTATATCTAAAGCAAGGAATTATAGTTGGCACTAAGGAGCATTAAAGGACTTGCTATGCAAGAATTGAAGTTTGAGGCTCCTTAGTGCCTTAGGAATTGAGATTGAGTTAACAATAGTAAAATAGATAAAGACTAGCAATGGACGTTGTTGAGCTAATCATTGAATATTGTTGAGGCTTGATGCAAATTGATGAGTGATTATGCCCAAAGATGTTCTTAGAGTGTGCTTTGATAAAGAATGTTGATTTTTTAATGGTTCTTGATGCTTGGTTCTAGCAAATGAAGACTAATTTCTACAATAAGAAGAAAGCTTCTAAGTTCTTTTGTACTATGTGAATACTATTTGATCTTTATTATGAAAGTGTCCTAGGATGATCTCTTTCTATACACAACCCTAGATGCATAATTCAATTTTTTTTGGTACCCATGCTAATGAATACCAATCATATCCTGAGATTGCTGATCTTGAAAAGTTAGAACTCAAATTTTTGAATCCAAGGATACATTCATGATTACGATCTAGTCTAAGGAACAAACTTACAAGTATGTTGTAATCCAAAACAAACAAATAACTAGATAAAAAAAATTTAAATTTAAAAGTATTACACATTAGAATATTAGATTCATACTTATAAATCAATAAATACATCCAAAAAATCAAATTACATACTAAAATCATACATTAAAAAACATTAATTTTTTTTTTTTTTAAATACACTTTTCTTCTCAAGAAAACTATATCATTATGAGTGATGTCTACAATCAATACATACAACTACCTTGATTAGGCATTCTATTTAGAAGGGGAAATAGAATGGGAAAAATGCTTTTTGAATTAGCCGTACTTTAGAACCATCACTATAGTAGATGGACATCAAGACATAAGTGACACATTTTAAATGTATCTCGTGAATGAATACGTGTTGGGAATGTCTTCCACCGACCTCCCTCTAACCTTCACATGTTTTTATTAAATAATAACTACTTAAATTGACCGTTGGTGGGGTGAAACATGGATCCCGTTTGCCTTTACGCTGACGGCATTGTTAACTTTCCCTACAAGACGACTTTAGAATACACTCCCAACAACTCTCATAGATTTGATAGGCATGTATGGCCTTCAAATTTAACATCTAAAATAGTGATATTGCTATCACGATTTAGTCAATTTCATAAGTCAAATTCATTGATTCATATTTCATGAGTAGCAATATCACAATTTGACACGTCGTGGAAAATATCTCCTATTTATAAATTAGATAATATTTTTATAGAGTTTAGAAGCACTCATGTCTTTTATTTAAAAATGAAAGATAGTTAAATTATTTTTATTTATGAAAGTTAAGAATATATAAAAATATTTTGAGTTATATTGTTTAAGAAAACAATAGAAAAATGTTAAAAAAGATTGGTGTTTACATTTAATTTCAATAGTGTTACATATTTTATAAATATAATGTTCAAGATGTTAATTGAATTATGCTTTTTACTTAAATGTTTGAACATTAATTCTTATTTTAGTAATAATCATGTTTAAGTGTCTATGGTTTTATTATTAAGATTTTACAACTCATAAAACTATTTTTTCCAACCTTATTTTGCTTGCAAACCATGCCTATGAGATCACTAGTGTTCTGCAAATATTTAACCACCCCCTCTTTTCCAAGATTGGTTAGTTGTTCTTGTTGAAAATTTGATGTGCTATTCACCTACATAGGGTTCCTAGAAGGGTTTTTGATAGAGGAAGTTGATGGACTTGTTCTAAGTTCATGGTGATAGTTGTTTGGTAGACTGGTAAATAGTTGTTGAGTTGTAGAAGGTTACAATGAGTTTCACATGTTATGGTTTAACATTGAGACTTATATGATTTTGAAGTTATTATGCTCCCAACTACAATTCATTTTGAAGGAGAACTCACAATCACATAATTATAGACATACCACTATAAGTGTGTATGATAATACAACTATACTTGTAACATTATTATGGTACATGCAATGATGAATAAGAGCATGGTGATATTATCAGAGATGCTTAGAGGCTTTGCAAACAACTATTATCAATCAAGACCTTGTCTTTGCTATTACACTACCATGGGAAATGTTTGGAAAAAGGGAAGGAATAAATGTATGTAGTTCAAAAGAAGTGGATAAATAACCTTTAAACAAGTATGAGTGCCACCAACTTATTAGGTTGGATGATAATCTATATGGAGAAGTCATATTACATGTAATGTGTAACAAATTGCTAGTGTCATGATACAATTATGAGATGGTTATTTGATTGTTGGTATTCCATGTGAGTAGGTAGATATTTAGACCTTCAAAGTTCCAAGCAAATAATTTTATGATTATATCTATCTCTTTATATAGATGAAACAAGGTTGGATTAATTAGATCATGTTGTCTAATGTGTTGTATCCAAACAATGTGAATGTTAGTCAACATATGGCTCAACTATGTGTGAAAGAGACCTATTGTATTAGATGTAATTTTCCTAAATATTACAATTGTAAATTTATTTTTTCTAGTGGATTTTCCTCTAAAGGTTTCCCACATAAATTCATGTCTCATATGTATTTGTGAATTATGTATTGCTTCATATGCTTCTTTAATATTTCTTAATTGAATTGTATAATAATTATAACTATTTTTTAATTGCATAATCATAAGGCGAACTCTAATATATCCCATTATATCATTCATCTATATCAAAGATTACTTACCAGTGTTTAGTATTAGAGAATTCTTTTTATGCAAGGGCCATGTTGTTTGAAGCCATATACTTACATGTTTTTTAATACTCAACTATTTGTGAAACCCTAGTATGCATGTTTGGTGTAGTATGTGTATGACTAGTTTCAATAAGGGCCTTTGAAGATTCATGTGAAAAAGAAGAAGTGTTTCATTATATTTGTGGTTAACGCATCAATGTATGATGTTAAGAATTTCAATGGTCAAAATTTTGAGTTATGGATGTTGAATCTCAAGGACCTCCTAGTTGAGAGCGATCAATGAGCTAGAATTTCTTCTTTTGTTAAATCCATTGGTATATCTAATGAGGACTATATTAAATTAGATAAGAAAGATAGAAGTACTATTTGTTTATGTCCTTTAGATTCTATGTTAATGAAAACATTATAAGAAGCTTTTACTTTTTCACTGTGGGAGAAGATAAGAACCTTGTATAAGTTCAAGAGTCTAGTTAACAAAATCCTAAAAAAAGAAATTATATTCCTTGAAGATGAAATATGAAGAGTCAATGGATGATAATTTTAACACCTTTGATTTGAGTTTGAGTCAATTATGTTAATAGGATTCAATATGGACGAGTAGGATAAATGAAATTTGTTGTTATGTTCCTTACTCAATTCACGAGAGAATCTGATTATGGCATCAAATAGTAATTCTTATTCAACTAAAATAAAAGAGGTCCTTGGGGTCTTGTTAAGTCAAGGGATTAGGAAAAAATCCATGGATGGTTCCTCTAGTGATGCCTTGGTTGGAAGGGGAAAGTCTAGTAATAGATGAGGTAAGAAGAAAAATGGTAGAGATAAGAAGTCCAAAAATAAGGGCATGTCTAAGTTTCTTGCCAAGCCTAAGGTAAAATATTCGAATTATGGCAAGAGGGGTCACATAATGAAGCATTTCGAGTCCAAGAAGAAGAAGAATTATTTTAATAGATCCTTTCACACTAATGAGTATAAAAATGATGATTTTGTTTTTGATAATGTCGTTAGTGATGATTCTTGGTTGACTAACTTAGGTGCATCATTCCACATGAATCCTTGTAAGGAGTATCAATTTGATTACTAGGAGTGTGATGAAGGAAAATTTTTCCTTGGCAGAAAAAATCTTTAAGATTTTTTATTGTATAAAGGAGAAACTACCTATCATGGATGGGAGAGTGAGGAAACTCTAAAATTTTCCATATACTAGGTTTGGCTAGAAATTTAATTTTTATATCTCTAAGATATTGACTCAATTGTACATGCCATTTTTGATGAAAAAGGAATCAAGTTGGTCAAAGGAAATTCGGTACTAGCTAACATGTGAGGCATGATACTCTATTTAAGATAGAAGCATCAATATTGTGTAGTTTTTCCAATGTTACTAAACTTGAATTAGGTTTTTTATGGCATCACCAATTGGGAGATATTAGAGAAAAATGCCTATAATTTTTGGTGAAAGAATAGGTGAAATATTTGCTAAATTATTTTATTAGTTTTAAATTTGTCATTATTGTGTGTTTAGAAAAAAAAATAGTTTGTGTCTTGCTTTAGGGAGTTCTAGAGTAGGGGATGTGTTGGAATTGATACATAGTGATGTCCTTAGTCTTGCCAATATACACTCAATTGGTAAGTTATACTACTATGTCTCTTTCATTGATGATTATTATAGACATGCTTAGCTGTATTTTCTTAGGAAAAAGATTGATTTTTTTATCAAGATCAAATAATAGTGGTATTGCTAGGAAAATTATAACACACTATAAACTACAACATAATGGAGTGGTTTTGGTTTGCTGTTGGTGTCTTACTGCACTTTATTTTAAGCAACATTTTGTGTCTTAAGTTGTAAACGGTTTCAAGTCCCTTCAAAACCCGATTTTACTGTATAATCAAAATATAATGGAGTGGTTGAAAGGTTGAATAAATTTCTATTAGATTGAGCTAAAATATTTTTGAGTGGTATTGGTCTAGGATATAAATTTTGGGCTAAGGTAGTTAAATTTTCTTCTTACTTAAAGAATATCTCCCACATTTTTTCTTGAGGAGAAGACACCATGTGAAATGTGGATAGGTACAAATATTGTTGTAACATGTTTGAGATTACTTTATTGTGATGATTTTGTGCATTTTATTAAGGAGAAATAGTCCAAGTTGGACTTTAAAGCTAAAAAGTGTATTTAATAGGGTAAGTTGAGAACAAAAAAGGATACAATATTTAGAATCTAGTAAACGAAAATATTTTTTACTCAAGGGATGTCATATTGAGGGAACTCAAAGTTATTTAGGGAGGAGTATTAAAAGTAGAGAAATGAAAAATAAGGTGGTAATACTTATTTTGAACACAAATTAGAATATTTGGATGCATTCATAAATAAACAATCAAGTAGACATAGAAATTTGGATGGACTAGAGGCAAGCATATATGCACAAACCTTGAAGAAGAATATGATGTAGATGTGGTAGGAAGATCTCCACTCATGAAAAATATGAGAAGGTTTATAAAGCAATAAAAGTTACCTAAAAGGTATAGTCCACTAGATATCTAATGTACTTTATCTTTAACTTGTACTAATGATGAACCAAATCCTATAAGAGAAGATCTCTCTTCTAAAGATATCATGTCTTTGAAAGTTACCCTGAAATAGGAGACAAAGGAATTACAACAAAACAAGGCTTCAGACTTAATTGATTTCTTGAAGGTAGGAAACTCATTAGCTGTAAGTGGATGTTTAGGAATAAATTCAAATTAGATGCTACATTAGAAAGGTACAAGACATAATTTGTGGAAAAAGGGTATTCTCAAGTAGAGGGAATAAACATTGGTGATATTTTCTCTCCTATAGATACACTAACTTCCATTAGGATCTAATACATAGTTGTAACTTTTGATTTTGAAATGGAATAGATGGATGTCAAGATAGAATTCTTGCATGGAGATTTAAAGGAAATCTATATTATTTAACCTAAAGAATTTAAGGTAAGGGATAAAGAGAATTTGGTTTGTAAAGTAAAAAGGTCTATGTATAGGTCAAAATAGTCATGATGTATGTGGTATTAGAAGTTTGACTCGTATGTATTATAACTAGGTTTTGCATGGACTCAATATTATCACTATGTATATTACAATCATGTTTTTGATCAAGTTTTAATCATATATTTTATATATTATTTATATGCTAATCATAAGGAACAATAAGACACTAATTAGAGAACTCAAGGCTCAATTGTCTAGTAGGTGCTATGAGATACATGCTTTGAATGTAGATCCATAGAGACATGTTAATAGGAAGTTATGGTTCAAGAGAGAGTATCTTGAGACTATTTCATAGTTAATTCAACATGCATTACATTAATTCCATATGTAGTCCATTATTGGTAAGTACTAAGTCCTAAGTTTGCAAAGGATTTGGAGGACATGAATAATACTCCACATGTAAGTGTTATATGAAGCCCTATGAATACAATAATTTGTACAAGGCTAGACATTATCTAAATAGTGGTATTTCTAAGTAGGTTCATTTCGAATACTAGAAAATAATGTTAGACATATGTTAAGAGAGTGTTTTAGTACTTGAAAGTAACTCTAGATTACTATTTGTGTTATTGTTATACTGATAATATTGGAAAGGTGTTAAACATGTAGGATTTTTTGGATTCTAATTAGACTAGAGATTTGGATAACTAAAGATCAACTAGTGGATATTCCTTCACTTTGTTTGGAGCAATAGTAATCTGGATGAGTATGCAACACAAAAAAAATTGCATTTGTCATAATTGAAATAGAGTACATGGTAGATTTACACATGATTGTAAATAAGTTATGTGGTTACAATAACTAGATAAAAATATTAATTTTAAGATTTATACAAAATTGAATTATAATTCACATAGTGTAATTTTTATGGATAAGAATCTTGTTTACCATGCTCATACAAAATATGTAGACATGCAACATCATTTTGTTATGGATATGGTTGAGATAAGGAAAGTTTAGATGGAGAAAATTTATAGTTAGGAAATACTATCATATTATTTGATAAAATCTATTAATTCTACTAAGTTTTTGTGATACAAGGAAGAGATGGGTTTATCCTAGCCTAAAACATGAAGTTAACTTATTGGGATACTATAAGTTCTCCTAAATTAATATCAATTGTGAGAATTTTGGAAATTTAGTTTTCGATTCACATGCAGAGAGTTCGTAGTAAGTTTTTCATTAGAAGTTGATATAATTTATTTGGTTTATATTGAAAATTGTTTGGTATATTGGTAAACCATTGTGGTGAGTTGTATAATGTTATGTTGAGTTATGAATTATATTAGTTTTGTTTTTTCATGTTCCCAATCATGATCCATTTTGAAGGAGAACTCACAACAATATACTTGTAGCATGTGACTATTAGTGTGCATGGTAGTGTAGGTGTACTTGTATCAATGTTGGAGTACATGCAATGATGGCCAATAACATGGCTATTTTCTAAGAAATGCCTATAGGTACCAAAAGTAGCTATAATCAATCAAGAGTTTTTGTCTACTCCTATATATCATGGGTAGTGTATGGTTTTAGTGTAGAAATATATACACACACTTCAAGGGAGGCGATTCAATAATTGTTGGCCAATTATGAGTGGAACTAGATTATTATATGGAGAATTAATTTTAAATGTAATGTGTTCTATATTAATGTCATGATACATTCATGATATTTTTATGTGATTATTAGTATTCCATGTGAGTAGTTAGATAATTAAACATTCAAAATTATATGTGAATGATTTTATGAATGTATATATTTAGTTGTATGGATGGAATAATCTTGAGTTAATTAGATGTTGGTCTAATGTGTTGTATCTAAATGGTGTGAATTTATTTTTAGTCTATAAATTGAGACTATGCATGAAAGTGTAGACGAGAAAATTTTCTACCCTCAAGTCTTAGGACAAGTAGAGTCTTCAAGGAGCAAATGGTTCTCAACTACCTCAAGGGAAAAGCTCAAGTGATCGAGTGAAATTGTGAGAGTTCCAAAAAAGAAAGAGTAGGTCATAGAGGTTTTTTGGATAGATTGAAAAGCTCTGGATCAAGGATGACAACGTGACACAAGGACAATAGCGTGGCATGCTGGCATCTCAATGGTGCACTGGCATTTCATACGAACTGAAAACTGAGACTACCACATAAAACAACTTAGGTGCTTACTAACAATACAACTACTAGGAACTTTCAAGAATGCAAGAAAGGTAAGAAAGAATAAAAAACTAAAATAAAGTAAAGTAAACTAAGTGAAATGTAAATGATTAAGTGAGGGAGTAAGAGAAAGAAAATGCTCACAATGGACCAAGTAATGAAGCCTCCAACAAATAAATGTCTCCAATACTTGGAAACATAAGACCAAGAGAAAATGTTGGGGCTGT
Source organism: Sequoia sempervirens (assembly GCA_007258455.2). NCBI lineage: Eukaryota > Viridiplantae > Streptophyta > Pinopsida > Cupressales > Cupressaceae > Sequoia > Sequoia sempervirens. Next base: position 11,388 of record VDFB02390914.1, on the reverse strand, counting down.
TTAGGGGATTGCCTCAGTCAAACCCCCATTTTGGTGTTCCCACCTCCATGGACAACTAGATAGATAGAAAGATAGATAAACAAGATAGTGCATAGACAAAGGATGAAAGAAAAGATGCCTGCTCATTGACAAGCCAAAGATAGAGATAAAGAGAGAAGTGAGAGCCAAGAGAGCTGTAGAGAAGCAGAGATAGTTGTGAAGCCAAGAGAGCTTAGAGAGAGTTGTGAAGCTTGAGAGAAAGAGAGAAAGCAAGAGAGCTGTGCAAAGAAAAGAGAAAGAGATTGATTTTATCCGTAGGTGAGGCATCGTCAAGGAAAAATGCTCAGGAATAACTGTTTGAATGTTGAAATATCACAACACTAGCATGGTGCACAAACATCCTGCAATCTCTAGTTTAAATAAATCATGGAAAAAATGTGGGAATGAGGAAAAACAAGGTTTAAACAAGGTGACCAAGAAGATGTGCCATTGAATCCTATGATTTAATCTTAAAAATGTGGGAATAGGTTTATTCAACTTTGAGATGTTGTTGAAAAAGGGTTTGAGCATCTTGAGGGGAAAATGGTGATGGTTAAGAAGCCTCCAGACAAGGAGATACACTCGGGGATGAACTTTAGGTGAAATAACGATTGCAATTTAGCATACACAAAGAGACTATTGATTGAGTAACTATCTATTTCCTATTGGGGTTAAATCATAGGCTTGTTATTGACATTAAGGTTCTAAATTTACTTGCACTTTAGGAAGTAAAACCTTAACGAAGACCTTGAATGAAGGTATGAATGACCTTCAATAGAAGGTAGTGATAAAATATTTTTTTGCTTAAAATGATGCATGACCTTCTATAGGTAAGACCTTCAATCAAAGGTACCTTCTAGCGAATGCCAAAAATGTTGTTTATACATCAAAATCTGCTCAAACAAATTTGAAAACTTGCAAATGAGTTTGACTTGACAAGATATTTTGCAAGTTTTGCCCTCTGAGCTTTCTAACAAGTATAATTTTGATATATTTTTCATATCATGTATTTAATTTTTCAATTTTTATAACATATTCTGATATATAGATTTAAAATATAAAACATGTAAAAAAAATTAAAAATTTATGTTTTATATTATGTTCTTGTATTTACATATATGTAAATATATATAAATATCACTATGTAATGTCGAAATATATATATTTATATATTTAAAAATATTAATTAAAAAATAATGTAAAATAAAATATATGAAAAAATATGATTTGTATTGATGTTAAGATTACATTTGAAGACTTTAAAAAAAAAGGTTATGATTTTGAAATCAATATTAAATATTTTGAACTATGGGAAAACTAATATTAAGAGAGTTAAATATTTGTAATACAAAATACTTCAAAGTATAAAGATTCCATGAAATGAAAAGGATAGCCTAGGCCAGTCACAACCTGGGAAATGAGAAATGTGGACACCTTTGATGAGGGACTTTGTCTCAGCATTAATCTTTACTTATCTTTACCTGTGGAAACATGTCCATGTGTACCTGTGCGTTTTACCTTTCATGAGTTGAATTATTCTTCATTTGCTGGCTTAAAAGGAATGCATACACACACTTCAATTTTGATAACTTAGGTTTAGAAACCCTAGATATTGAGTATTTTTGGGCTATGTGTTGTCATTCGAATGCCTTCTTAAGTGGAAAAGTTGCAATTACCTATATATAGATGCCCTTCCATTCATTGAAAATACACACATTGAGCAAGTCTGAGTTTAGTATTTTATCCCATATCCAATTCGTTGCATTGCTTGAATTTTGCATTGAGTTTGATAAATACAGTGAATATTTACAGACATAGTTACAAGAAATGCTAACAAAGCAGATTCGTTGATTAGAATCACATCACGTTCAAACACACACATACAAAAATTCTTATAGATAGCTATCATAAACAACCATGTAAATTTAATGCTTATGAAGGAAGTACACATATATGCATATATATGTAGATATATAGTGTGTTGGACAACAATATTTACATATATAATACATGAATACATACATATAACATTAATGTATTCATTTATTTGGAAACAATTTCTCTAAAATTAATATTTGAAATCATTAAAGCATAAAAATATTGAAATTCAATGGTTTTATTGAGCAAGAAATATGCTAACTTTTTTTGAAGTTTAAATTTGTAATTTGAGATGAAAATAAAGATTAAATGGGATGATTTATTTGTTTCAATGCTCAAGAGTTTTTTATATAAATGTAGAGTTTTTTTTTTCATTAGGTTCGAAATTTTGGAAAAAGTCAAGTAAGGTTTTATCTTCCTTACAAGGATAATTAGTTAGTTAAGTTTGCACTTGATAAAGATTTACTAAAGGAGGTGATTAGACATGCTTTGATTGTCTTTGAGTATTATTTATGATTGTAGGTTTTTATGGTACAACTCATCATTGAAGGACAAAATGTGAGTCAGGAAGATATACAAATTATTTTGGATGGGGTTATTATGGGAATTTGAAGTATGAATAACATGGTTGATGCTTTTGTTTGAATACTGAATTTTATAAACTTAGGGATTATTAGATTTGGAAAAAACATTAAACTCTTGAAATCTTATATTTATTAGCATAGTAAATATAAATGTTTCAAATAATAAATGAGTGGATGTTAATACTATATAATCAACCTTGTTTAATTTCAAACTTCTTGATTTATTTGCATGTTATCAACAAAAAGTTTAAATTGTCACTCACTATTTGTACATTTAATTTAAACATTTGGGAGTATTTAGTGATGTGTGGGAAAGTTTATCATCTTTGGTGATATGTAAAATGTTTCTTCAAATTTGATAGCATTGAATGTGACACTTTACTTGGCATTGATAGGACACAACACTATGCTCAGTTGGTAATCATTAAAGGATACCCTACCAATCTCTTCTTCGAAGGGAGGGCCGTTCATTGCAAAATGATCGTGCGGGCGACCGCATTATAAGTCCGTGGTTGGCGGAAAAGCGCCCGAGTGATGTTTCTCCTCCACAGCAAGCGGCCGATGTACCAAGATTTGAAAGGACGGACTCCTGGACCTTCTTACTTCTATTTGTGCAAAAGCTTACGAGCTATGTATGTAACTATATTACTTTTGATCTTTGATTTATATTTACAATGAAAATGAAATTCATGTGGAAACATATTGTAACTTGTACAAATTTATCAATAAAGGAAGGGAATTTTTTATTGTATTGTCTTTGTTACTTGTTACCTTTACATGTTTAAAGTAAGAACTTGGAAATTTTTTAATTACGCAAGGATTAGGTCATTACATGTGGTATCAGAGCTACTAGGTTCTGCACTGAAACCTATGAGCTCATTACACAACAATGCGTAAACCTTGTCAGAAGATAACGGTTGAAAAGTTCTTATGCCACAACGGCAAGAGAAAAGAACTTAGAGAAGTGAAAAGGAAAAAAAATGAGATCCTTAGTAACTTATGTTAATTGGAACAAGTTAAAAGTTATCCCTAGAAAAGGAACTCCTAAACCAACAAATGTCACTTAGAATTGCGGAAGTATATGAAATTAGGTTAGGCAGAAAGGTTAGGATGAATAACCAGGTTATATCCTTATCAAACAAAATAGTTTTATGACTCCAAGGAATGAGAAGGAATGTGATAACCTTTTGTACTTGCAAACTATAGTTATAAAAGAGTTGGGAACTTTTGGATTTTATTAGAACAACTATGAGTCTATGAGAATTTAGGAATGAAACAAGGGAATTAATGTCAGAGTTAAGACATCGGAGCAACAACAGAAATTGTCGAATGAGAAACCACTAAAACCTAGGAAAAAGATAGAGTAAGAGGCTGCACGGAATGTGGCAAAGTAATGTCCGGGATACCAAGAAATGAAGATCGGATGTCTTCATTGGTAGCACATACATACTCTCTTTAGATTCTAGAGGAAAATGATAGAACATAAGACAGATCAATCTGATTATGTTAGTAGAACTAACATAATGTTCTAAGTGGATAAACTCATCAAGTAATCAACGTTTTGAAAAACTTGACTTACAGGATTTTGATTTTAAATAATATATTTTGGAACAAGTAATTGCTTAGAATCCTGAAAGGGTATTTCAGTTTAGCAAATAATGATAGGGTTGCATGAACCATGATCATACTTGAAACATTCAGTTGAGCGAATGTACAAAATATTATAGTCAATAAGTGAAAGTGGTAAACCAAAACTTGCATGAAAATTTTATGAATGTATGTTTATATGTTTTCCAAAAGATAGTTAAAAGTTTAAATTAGGCTAACTTGTATTAAACATTCAGGTTTAAGTGAACTTTTTAAAATCATGGTGAAAGTGTATGAGAGGACGAGAAATATTCTTGGAACAAGTCATGAAGAGGAACAAGAACCAACAGGAATAGAAGCAAAGCTGGATCAGATTCTGGCAAGATTGTCCAATCTTGAAAAGGCAAAAGCAGTTGAGATACCTATCACCAATAATGAAGAGGAAAGTTCTTCGCATGGAGAGGACATTAATCATAATCATGAGAAGGAGAAATCTCCAACTCTGTCTATTGAGAAGAAGAAGAAACAAGTGTCCACTGAGTTAACAAAGGATATGAAGAAGATATATCCTCCAAAATTTGATGGAAGTACCGGAGGTGACGAAGCTGAAACTTGGTTAGTACAAATGGAAAAGTACTTTGAAATAAGAAATTATGACGAAGTTACTAAAGCAGCTTGGGGTGCTTATCAATTAGCGGGTGAAGCCTCTAACTGGTGGATGAACAAGAAACTAGAATTGGATATAAATTCCTGGAAGCTGACTTGGGAAGAGTTCGTTGAAATCTTCCGCAAGCGATGGTTGCCACAACTTTATTATGACCAAAAACTCTCTAACTTCCAAGAATTGAGGCAAGGGACCATGTCAATCAACGAGTATTGGGAGAAGTTTACTCGACTTCTTCGATATGTTCCTATCTATCATAAAGATGAACGATTCTGGATCAGGAAATTCATCTTGGGACTCAACAAAAATATTGGAGGTGAAGTCGATATGCATGGTCCGACCATAATGGATCTTGTGTATGAAAAATCCATTAAGCGGGAACAAAAGCTTAAGGCAGACTCCAATCAATGTGAAGGAGAAGAACAAAAGAAGGAAACTGAAGTCCCAGACAAGATTGCCCCCAAGAACGAATAATTTGCTCAAGATCCAGCAAGGAAAAAGGGGAAGAGATCTCGCTTCAATGAGAAGGAATTCAGAAGAGATTGGAAAAGAGACAACTCCAGGTATAATGACACTAGTAAAGCTAGTGAAGGTGATAATAAGACCTGGGAAATCATAGAGAAAAGAGGACCAAGAGCAGGATGCTTTATTTGTAGAGGTAATCATTATGCAAATGAATTCCCTAACAAAACTTCTGGTACCCAACATGGCAACTCACTGCCTACTCAAAAGGCCACGTTTCAGCAGAGGAAACACGCTACCATGAGTGATGGAAAAGTTGATGTCCAGATTTCACCGATCAAACATTCTTGAAACTTTCAAGAGTGTAGAATAAATGTAGAGTCATGTTTTTATGCTTTTGAATAATACCTTAGTTCATCGGGGACGATGATTCCTAAGGGGGGAAGTATGTTACATCCCGATTTTATAGCTACTATTGCATAGGGCAATTGATTGTAATGTTTGAATCATTGTGATGAATAAAACATGATTGATCGTGTTATTAAATGAATGTGTCCTATTTGAATGATGGTTTCATTTGATTATTACTTCTAATGATTTAATTCTTAATTAAATGTAGCATATAAGTTATGGATAATGTTTATTCTAACTTTTGAGATGTTTTATGCAAACTGCTTTGTTATGAGCATATGACTGCCGGTGTCATGTCATGGTGTGCAGGTATGAAGACTGTTCCTCCGGACAGAGGAGAGACATCATTCGGGGAGGAACTTGGTCGGGTAAACAGTAACAATTACCAAATTGAGCATACACACACATACTATAGATTGAGTAAGCCAAGTCTGTTTGTCGAGATAAGGGTAAGTCATCCATAGGCTTGTTTATTGACATTAGGAGTCTGAAATTCACTTCTTTATGCTTTAGGAGATGTGATTGTTTAAACGTCAGACTTGCTATACCATGACCCAAGTATGAATGCTATGAAAGATATATGTTAAAGATTGATTGGGAACGCACATACATCTATACATAGTGTACACGTATCTATATGTACAGACATATCAATACATGTGTACGTTAAGCAAACGGATATGCTCATACACATGTGTCGACATGTATATACGCATACATACGTATACACAGGTGGATATATGTACACATTCCGCCTGATGTTTGTGGTGAAAATAATATTTAATATTATTGCCTAGCAAATTTACATATATATTTATGTATAAATGTATATAATAACGATGTGATTATATTTATGGATATATACATAAATACATAAATATCTATGTAAATATATTATATATTTATATTTTTAAAATATATGTACTAATATTAAGGTAATATTTACATATATGTAAATATATATAAATATCACGATGTAATGTCAGAAAATATATATATTTATATATTTAAAAATATTACACTTAATTAAAATACATATATGATAAAATATATAAATATATGATATTGAAATATGAAATTGTATAAATTTAAATGAAAAAATTACATTTGAAGACTTTAAAAAATATATATATTTGATTTTGAAATCAATAATTTGAACTATGGGAAATCGAAATATTAAGAGAGTTAAATATTTGAAATACAAAATACTTCAAAGTGTAAAGTCGAAACATAATTTTAAAGGAAAAATCTGAAGAAAGCCATTCCCGTGAAAATGAAATGGATGCCTGTAGCGCGCGACCATCGCCAGGATAACAGGACGCGGCTAGAAAGAGGGCGCTCACAACCTGGGAAATGAGAAATGTGGACGCCTTCTGATGAGGGACTTAGTCTCAGCATTAATATTTACTTATCTTTACCTATTGAAATGCACGTAAACCTGTAGGTGGCGTTTTACTGTTCTGAGTTGAATTATTCATGATTTGCTGGCTCAAATAATGACGAATCACCTTCAATTTTGATGACTTAGGGTTTAGAAACCCGCCAGGACTTCTTTTGAGTATTTCTGGGCTATGTGTTGTCATTCGACATGCCTTCTTAAGTGGAAAACTGTTGCAATTCGGGCCTATATATAGACGCCCTTCCATTCATTGAAAATATACACATTGAGCAATCTGAGTTTAGTATTTTATCCCATATCCATTTCATTGCATTGCTTGAATTTTCTGCATTGCTGAGTTTGATAAATACAGTGAATTTTTACCAGCATTTACCAGTTACAGTGATTATACCATTTTGAGATCAGCTTGAGGTATTTGTGAATTATAGTTGGGTAGGAATTGAGTGGTGGAAGCATGTTTGAGAGAAGAGATATAAGAGTTCATTATAGAGTGATATGCTATCATAAAGAAGCCATTTTTAGCTGAAATTCTGGAAGCTTAATTGAAGGAGAGTCTAGAAGAGTAGCTCGAAGGAGAGCCGTGGGAGGAGTTATAAAATCAGGCATGAATCCTCCTATTATATAACTTTTATTGAAGTGTTATTTTTCTTTTTGATCTTGTGTTTGCTGTTTTCAATTTGCTCTAAGTAGGAAAGAACTATTTTGATGAATAATTAAAGCAATGCATTAAAGGAGAAAATGTGTAAGGGATTCAATGATTTAAGGAATTGTGAAAAAGGGGATTATATGAGTAAAGAGCTTAAAGGAATGGTTTACTTATCTTACATTTAAGAGAAATAATGGAAAAAGATAAAAGGGAAGGATTTATTTGCATTTTGAATGGCTATTGCATGTTGTGTATGGTCTCTGTATATGGAGAATACGTAGATGTACTTATTATCTACTAGGATCAAAATGAAGGCAAAGTCAAGTAAGGTCTTTTAGCTTAAGTTATTAGGATAACTGAGACAAGCTAAGTACTCCTAGGATAAAGATTTCCACTAGGAGGATTGATGCAAGACACTTGTAGGTTGTTTTATTTCTAGTATAGTTCAGATGATTGTAGGATGTCTGGGGTGACGAATTCATACATTGAAGGACAAAACCTATGCGTAGAGTAAGGAAGCCTCAAGTCAAATCGGCCCTGAGTAGTGTTTATGATAGATGACCTTCATTTGAAGTACTAAATGAGAATACTTTGGCCAAAAGTAGTGAAAGGCAATGACATCCACTAGATGTGAGATAGTTGAGACTACACCTACGGGCCTATTGTGTTCCGAAAGTAATTAGTTCGAGATTGTGAAATAGTTAAGGTTCTAGCTGTGTAGGACACAACAATATGCTTAGTTGGTAATCGTTAAAGGATACCCTACCAATCTCTTCTTCGAAGGGAGGGCCATCTATCTAACGATAGGTGTGCGGGGGACTGCATTATAAGTCTGTGGTTGGCAGAAAAGCACCCGAGTGATGTTTCTCCTCCACAGCAAGTGACCGATGTACCAATATTTGAAAGGACGAACTCCTGGACCTTCTTACTTCTATTTGTGCAAAAGCTTACGAGCTATGTATGTATTTGTATTACTTTTGAAACTCTGATTTATATTTGCAATGAAAATGAAATTCATGTGGAAACATATTGTAACTTGTACGTATTATTCAATAAAGAAAGGAAATTTTTTATTGTATTATCTTTGTTACTTGTTACCTTTACATGTTTAAAGTGAGAATTGGAAAATTTTAATTTATGCAAGGAATAGGTTGTTACACATCCATGCAATGTGCTAGTTTCCAAATAAATCATGCTAAAAAATAGTGGGAATGAGGAAAACACAAGGTTTAACACAAGGCTGACACAAGAAGACTACGTGCCATACTAGAATCCTATGATGAATCACACTAAAAATGGTGGGAATGAGGAAAACACAAGGTTTAACACAAGGCTGACACAAGAAGATAGTTGTTGAAAAAGGGTCTTGAGCATCTTGAGGGGAAAATGGTTGATACAAGGGTTAAGACGAGCCTACACAAATACTAAGGAAGTGGACACTAAAGTGGATGTAAAAGTTTAGGTGAAATTTCCACGGGGTGCAATTTTATGACACTACAGAAAGAGACATATTGTATTAGATGTAACTATCTTGAATATTCCTATTGGGGTTAAATCATAGAGCTATGTCTCACTTTTGGAAAGAGGAAAATTTTGGAGTGGTTGGGCTAAATTTACTTGCACACCTTTGAGCGAAGTAAAACCTTCAATCGAAGGTACCTTCGAATGAAGGTATGCAACTAAACACCTTCAATAGAAGGTAGTTTCCATAAAATATTTTTTTGCTATAAAATGACTTTTTTTTGCATGGGGACCTTCTATCGAAGGTAAGACCTTCAATCAAAGGTACCTTCTAGCGAAGGTGCCAAAAATGAAAAATTAAGTTTATACATCAAAATCTCCTCAAAAAATTCAATTTGAAACCTTGGGTTGGACTTGCAAATGAGTTTGACTTGACAAGATATTTTGCAAGTTTGTAGCCCTCAAAATGAGCTTTCTAACAAGTATAATTTTGATATATTTTTCATTTTATCATGTATTTAATTTTTCAATTTTTATTGAATATAGGTTGTTCTATAGAGGTTTAAAAATAGTAAAACATTGTAAAAAAATTCAAAAAATATCTATTCCCTCCATATTGATGTTCTTGTTTCACCAAAAAAAAAATTGGATTTCGACATATACATAACAAGTTATGTTATACGACACACACATGTGTCCAAATTATAGTTTCAGTGACTTCAAAAATTAATTAAAAAAAATGTAACCAAAAATTATGAAAAAATACTCATTCCCTTCGTATTGATGTTAAGAATCTATATTTCAAAAATTAGAATTTAATCCTTTATAGAAAAAAAGCTATGTTTTACGACACAAATGTTACTTTTGAAAATGTTGTTTTTTGTTTAAAACTAGTTATTAAAGGAGATGTTGAAAGATTCATAATTTATTTTGAAATATTAAAAAAAAAAAAATTTAGAATCTAAATACAAATTTCCACAAATCACTAGTTTGCATCATCTTGAAATTCTTAATGGTTTAGCTGCTATAGGTCTTAGAAGATGAAGATTCAATTAAAAATATTGATGTAAATGTTCATCTTGGGAAAAAAGTGAGACACAGTATTGTGGGATCACCCATTGTGAATGTCCTTTTCCTAATGGGTTTTTACCATAAGGTTTTCCCATGTAAATTCATGTCTCATGTGTATTATTTCATGTGCTTCCTTTAATGTTTCTCAATTGAATTGTACAATAAACATGCACACACACATATTTATAATCTCATTATAATCTTAAGGTGTTAACATATCCTAGTATATTGATCATTTTTGTCAAGGATTGTATCTCAATTTAGTTCTTTCTTTGTAAGATAAGTCATTACCATATTTTTTTCATAGTAGAGGTCGAATTCTATTTTATTCTTTAGTCTTATTTTATAACATTCATGATATTATGCACCTTTAATGTTGCCAAATAATTTTATAAAATAAAAAGGTGAATATTTGCAAACAAGGTACAAGAAATGCTAACAAAACTATGCTTTGATTAGCCAATCATCACTCACTCACTCACACACACACACACACACGTACACATGTATCTTCATATATATTTATATACACATGTACATGCATATGCAAATACACGTACACATATATGCATATACATGTAGATATATATATATGTGTGTGTGTGTGTGTGTGTGTGTGTGTGTGTGTGTGTGTGTGTGTGTGTGTGTGTACACACATATTTACATATATATGTCATTCATACAATTTGACAAAAAAAGGTCTAAACCATAGTGATGTTGAAATCATCAGCATAAAATATTTTCAAATTTCCACTTGGTTTGTACTTGAGCAAGAAATATGCTATTGTTTTTCATAAGTTTTAAATTTGTCAAAGTTTGAGATGAAAATAAAGATTAATGTGGATGTTTCAATCTTTGTTATCAAGCTCAAGTTTTTTTATAAATGTGAGTTTTTTTGCATTGATTTGAACCATTTTGGAAAAATGATCTTCTTAAGGTTTGAATCTTCCCTTACAAGGAAGTCTTAACCTAGTTAGGTTAAGTTTGCACTTGATTAATACATATTACAAAGGAGGTAAGATTAACACATGCTTTGAATTGTCTTTGAGTATTATTTAAATGCACATTGCTATGGTTTTTATGGTCAACTCATCATTTGAATGGTTCAAAATGTAGTCATGAAGATATACAAATTATTTTGGATGGGGTTATTATGGGAATTTGAAGTATGAATAACATGGTTGATACTTTTGTTTGAATATTGAAT